>JAOUQT010015768.1:0-11986 GCA_025769995.1 Xyliphius kryptos | reverse complement strand
AGGGTTTAGAATGACCTCAACCCCACCCCCCCCCCCCACCCCCGTACAGATGATAAGTGACCCACAACGTGGTAGTCATTTAGTCTGAGTCCTATCCCGTCCCTTTGTGTGTGTGGAGTTCAGCAGGCTGTGGTGCATTGATCTGTGGTGGTTCCAGGGTCCGGGTTCTCAGGAACGGGCTGTGCGGTTTGGAACAGAGATCACAGTCCGACTGCATTCGGTGGTGGAACATCTCAGTTCAGAGTGGTCTACAGACGGACCCTCTGACCTTAGTTGTGGGCTGCAGTGTGGGGGTCACCTCCACCTGTCTGAATACCTGCACTGAGGTCCTGAGGAGCGCTTTATCAGCTTCAAGATGATCTGAACAGACTCTGATGGTCCTCAGATCTGATTGTGAAAAACAGCACTACTAACTGTAACTGCGATTGTGTCTGAATACTTTTGGTCATATACCGCAGCACACAATGGATTTGGCTCCTCCTCCTTATGAGAGCATGAGTCACATGACATCAGGAAGTGATGCGTTTCAGAACCGTCTCACTGAAGGCTCTTGTTCCCACAGGACACTGGTTTATCAGGTCAGGTAGGAAGTGCAGTGTGACCTCCACCTTCTGTCTTCAGAATTATTTAATCAAAAGTATGTGGAAACCCTTCCATCCGACCCGCATGCGCTTAGTGGAGGTGCCCCTGTCGTCTGTCTCTAACGCCCCCCGGTGTGGGATGATGTCGGGACGTAGCCGGGTGTCTCTGATGCTTTAGGTGTTAAATATAATTCAATTAAAAATGGTTTCCTGATCACATGACTTTAGAATTCTATGTTTTCCCCAAAGACGCCACAGACATGACGACCTTCACGTTCCAACCCGTCAGAACAATCCAGGAACAGCTGTGAGACTGAGGGGCTGCGGGGGGGGGCAGTGATTTCGGCTCGCCAGCGCATGGCTGAGGGGGGTCGTCCAGTAACTTCATCAGCTGTTGCATTCACCTGCTCCCGTACCTCCTCTCGTTCCCGTACCTCCTCCTGTTCCTCTGGTTTAGCTGTTCCGTCGTTTGAAGCCACAGTATTGTATACGATCTCACAGCGTTCTGTTAGCGTGTGGTTTGTCGCGGTGTGGTCGTGTGGTATTGGTCTGTCCCACCCACCTGCTCCTGTGGTATTGTATCTCCTCTACAAGTCTGGCTCCCCCTAATGGAGTTGTGAACCCTCTGCTCTTGAATTGTATACATTCCAAAAACTTTATTATTACACAACTATTGTTATGCATTCAGTAAACACACAAGTGTTTTATCTGTGCAGTGTGTGTGTGTGACGTTGTGGACACCGTGCTGCTGATCCCATAATAACAGTGAGTTTATGCATGAAGGTGATGAAGGTTCTCGGTTCCTGACCTGAGCCGGTCAGTTCCAGGATTATAACCCGCCCTGCTAGCGCTCCTCTAGTCAGCTTAAGCTTGGGTTCTCCATCACGCATCTAAACAAGGTGCACACCTTCAGGCCACATGTGGGAGGAGCCTGCAGTGTGTGGGCTCCTGGATCTGCTGTCTGGTCGGTCTGTCGGTCGTCGGTGTTGAGGACGCTGATTAATCTCAGGTCAGTGATTCACCAGCGTTTATTTGGCTGCGGCCGTGTTTTCTGCTTGGCTTCCTTTCTGCATGCCCCGCCCCCTGTGTGTCAGAGCGCTGTCATTTCACTGCACTCAGGAGGCACCTGTACTTTCCTCGGTGAACTTGGTGGTGAGACCACAGAGTTAAAACATTGAGGTTACCATAATCTGCGCCGTCAGACCGGAAACAGGAGCGTTCTCACTCAGGTTCTGCAGAGTCATTTCTTGCAAAGAGACAAGACACACTTTCCCTGCGGTTACCGTCGTTGGTTTGGGGCGGTCCGGCGTCGTCAGTGACGTCACGAGGTCTGTACCCGCCGGGTGCACGTCAGGATACAGAGGCAGATCAGCTGTAGAGGAGAACGCAGCCAGGCCTGACCGCCATCTCCCGTCGGGTTGTGCATCTGACCGACTGACCTGGGTACAGCTATCTGAGCGGCTTGCTGAGCGGCTTGTTCTTCAGGTATGCGGGCGTTTTTATTACATCGTACAATTTAAATTCATCCATGGAACCCGTGGTCTTCTCTGTAGGTCACTCCCTTAAACTGAGCGTGGGGCTCCGATGAGGTCACACAGGGTTACGTTAGAGCCCTAAAGCCAGAGCCCTAAAGTTTAAGGGTGGAATTTTCTTTAGATCATGTTGTTGGTTAAATTATCTTCATGTAACCGCGCATTAAAAACGTTCTGAGAACCCTACGCTTCCCTGACTTCACCTGGAACAATATGGTTGTACTTCTTGATCATTAAACAGGTAGTTTTGCTCCATAAATCTGATTGGCTGAGCCGTGTGTCCAGCCGTGACATCATTAACAATAACAGCCCCCAGAGTGCTTTACATTCGTATCAATGTGTGATATACGTTACATTATTTTCTTCTTCTTTTTCTTGCGTTTGACCCTTTATTATCCAGGGGGCGCCACAGCAATAAAGTCTCATATTAAATTTGGCAAAGACCGTAAGTCCTACAGACACCAGACTTGTAATATTTATATTCATGCTATAGTGCAGCAACAACTTTGAGAACCGCACTCTGAAGTCTTTCTGCAGTTGTGTGTTGTGTTTCGGTGTGTTGGGACTCTGTATGGGATGTTCTGCGGTACACACGGCAGTACAGGTGAACGTACTCGGGTCTTTGTGTCTCTACTACACACTCACTACTGAACCAGTTTGTTCTGGTCCTCAGTAGAAACTTGAACAATGGGGTTTCTGTAAAAAAATATCATTTTCCTTTAACCTCCACACACACACACACACACAGTTGGTCCCGCCCACTTTCTCATTCATCGCCAGATTATCATCAGATGTTTAACTGGTCCCCAACATCCAGAACCGATTGTGCTGAATCCACAGGCGCTAGTTTGTGGTCCTGAAGCACATCAGTGTGTGGTGAATCAATATAAAGGCATTGTGTGAAGGAGCTCCAGGGGTTTTGCGGAACGTCAGTGGGATGAGGTGGGCTGTGGACTGCGCTGAGTAAAGAGCATCTCCATGTCTGCAGTGTCCACGTTCTGTTGTGAACCCGTGATGGGACCGTGATGGTCAGGTGTCACACACGTTACAAGTTCATCATTAATCTGGAGCCGCGAGGTTGAGCTCATGATCACCTGATTCACTGATGACCAGGTCCAAACCCCACGGCACGAAGAGTTCAGAGGGCAGAGAAAACGAAGCTGCGCAGTGGAACTGAAACCCTGTGTGGATCTTTTGCACAGACGCTGATTTTCCTTTTTCAACATCTGGTACGTGACCTCACATCCTGTTCTGCTGCCTCTGCTGCTCTTTAGCCTTCAGTTCAGTTCTGGACCTGAAACAGAAGAAATCAGCAGGAGCTTCTCACTAAACTTAAAATAGATGTTTATTCCAAATAAAACTCGTCTATGTGAGCAGAAGTATGAGGACACAGGATCGTAAAGTGTTCATATGAGAATGATTAATCACTCCTTCACTATAATTCTATAATATAAAATAAGAAAAGCATACAGGAAATCACTTTGTAGAATTTGTAAATGATGGCGTTAGAATAGTTTGTAACCGGACCTTTGTTGCAATGACAGTGTTTCCTGTAAGCTTGGGGCTGTCGCTGGGCAACATCACTTTCAGCTCCCATCACAAATTTTCTATTTGGTTGAGGTCTGGAGACGGGATAGGCCACTCCAGGGGCTTTTTTTTTAGATGCCACTCTTTCGTTTGCCTTTTCATTGAGAGATCCAGCCACATTCCATCTTCAATGCTCTCATGATGGAAGGAGGTTTTGACCCCATTCATTCTTCTCTTAACACAGATCAATTATCCCCTCTGCAGAGAAACAGCCCCAATGCATGATGTTTCCACCCCCATGCCTCACAGTAGGTATGTTGTTCTTGGGATGCAACTCAGCGTTGTTCTACGTCCAAACACACAGAGTAAAGTTTGTACCAAAACGTTGGATTTTGGTTTCATCTGACCACATGATGTTCTCTCAATCCTCTTCTGGATCATCTATATGCTCTCTGCAACCTTCAGACGGGTCAGGATGTCCTGCTTTAAGCAGGGGGACACGCCTGGCACTGCAGGATGAGAGTCCTTTTGATGTAGTGTGGTCGCCTTCGTTACTTTGGTCCCAGCTCTCTGCAGCTCGTTCAGCAGGTCCCTCTGTGGAGTTCTGGGATTGTTGCTCAATGTTCTCATGATCATTTTGACCCCAACATGAGATCTTACCCCCAGTTAGAGGGAGATGATCAATGGTCCTGTATGGCTTCCGTTTTCTTTCAGTTGTTCCCACAGACACATCTTTCTAAGTAGGAGAACATGCTCAATCAGGGGCTGAGTGAATACATTTGGTCCCACTGGACATCTATAGAATATGTATTTATATAAAACTACAGATGAGCTCAGACTGTCAGAGTCAGAATGAAGGTGAACAAGTTCACGGTTTAGTTTTTTTTTTTGGAGGGGGGGGGGACTGGACTACGATGTTGGCTACTGGTTGTAATTGATTATTGGTGCAGTATTGATTGGTATGTTTCTCATCTACAGGTGGCGACGGATAAGGTAGCCGGGAAGCTGAGTTCGACTCTTTCATGGGTGAAGAACTCTGTGTCGCATACGGTCAGTCAGATGGCTAGCCAGGTGGCCGCACCGTCTTCACTGCACACGGCGGTGGGGTCGTCCGCCGTCTCGCTGACCTCGCCGGCCCTTTCGCCTTCCACGCCGTCCTCCAACCAGCTCAGCCCGGACGATGTGGAGCTGCTCGCCAAACTCGAGGAGCAGAACAGGTGAGAGAGCTGCTGCCCTCTCCCTCCCTCCAGGAAGTGTTTGGTTTAGTTGTAGACCAGCGCGGAGACATCAACACCTTCAGTAATGCACCCTAAATTTAGCACCGGGGCTGAGATGCAGTGAGAGCAGTGACGCCCTGTGAACGAGGTGTGTGTGTGTGTGTGTGTGTGTGTGTGTGTGTGTGTGTGTAAATAAACATGTAAACACCTCATTTATTCTTTAAACAACAAAATGAAACTAAAGAAGCCCCCCCCCCACACACACACACACACACACACACACTGTCTGTTGCACCGTATGTTCTTTGCTCACACAGACTGAAGGTCATTGGCTTGTAGATAAGCAGTATGTGTGGGTGAGAGAGCTCTGGATAGTGTTAGAGAGAGAGAGAGAGAGAGAGAGAGTAAGTGCACCTGAGGGTTGTAATGCTGAAATTAAAATCAGTCGCCCCTCACTGCGGAACCCGAGCGTCGTTCGACCCGAGGTCCATCTGGTGAGGGTCCATTTGTTTTCCTCTTAGAATGAGATCTGTATCAAAGTTAAAGAAGTAACGCTTTAAACTTTTTCTGTAGTGTGAGGTCATAAAGCGGGACGGCGCGGTCAGACATGGCGCTGAGACGGACTGAAGATCACGGCGGCGCGACGCCGGAGGGGTTTGTTTATGTTTCTCTGAAGCCTCGTTGCTAACCTCCGGCCTCCAGGAGGTCTTTAGAACCAGAGGACGCTGAGATACAGAGAATTGTGGGTCGTGAGGTTCTGTTTCGGGGATTATACTTTGCCCCTGGAGGGGTGCCGAGTTTGGAACGGCTGAAAATGACCCTTGTTTAACTTTCAGTGAATCATTAGTGGGATCATGTGACCTGTCTTAATTTGATTTAAACGAACGATCTAGAACTTGTTCTCCACATTGTGGCAGGTGCCAGCGCCACGCCGCCGTCCTGTCGTCCATACAGACAGAGTTGTGTACAGACCTGAGCTCCGCCCCTCCGAGGGTCTCACACTAACTCACATTGAGGCTGTACTCTGGGCGAACGAAGGCCATCTGATTGTGCAGTGTAAACAGTGTGTGTACAGTGATGTGGTGATCGGTGTTCCGATGCGTCTCACCGCACGCTGCTGTTACACTGATGATCATGAAACGCAGTTTCCTTTTTATTTCCACCTGATTTAATGCTTAGCCTGTAGCCCCGCCCACACACTCCCAGCTCCACCCCATCCACAGTCCGTTGCTTTCTGCAGATCAGGGGTTCTACATGGTGGACATGCGGTGCGGGTTAGTGAAGGCTGTGAGACCCCCCCCCCCCCCATGTGCAGGGACAGTGGTGTTAATTAAATGGGATTGAATACTTTTTCTCATGTGGTCACCGAGTCAACACGCCGCCGTAACCAAACTCAGAACAACTCCCCAGTGTGGCCACTGCTCGCTTTTCCAATATCAGGTTTCGTCTCTCTCTCTCTCTCTCTCTCTCTCTCTCTCTCTCTCTCTCTCTGTGGCTATCTGTTGTTCCAGCTTTAAGTTTCACATCTCTGTGATCCGTTTACAGTTTCGCTGTTTTTTTTGTGATTATTGTTACAATAATAATAAATACAGCCGTGGACGGCGATCCCGGGGTCCAAGCTCCCTGAGGACGGACCCACACTCTTATAGTTTAATACAAACAGAACACTCGGTTTTAAACCCAAGCTTCACCTGAACACCACTGACCTGCCGTTCCTTTAGTTGTATCACCATGACAACCACCACTGTGAGTTGTTGTGACCGTTGCAGTGTCCTCTGCACAGTAGAGGGTGTTTAAAACCCAGCACACAGTTTATCTGTAGGTTTAATGCCCCACTGAATACAGCAGGCTTTTTTTTGGCGTGTGTTGCTGTCCGCTTGGAAATGGTATGTTCCTGTTTCCATGGAGACCCTCAATTAATGAGAACTATAAAACTGTAGTTCTGCTCCATAAATCTGATTGGCTTAGCCGTTTGTCTTGCCGTGACATTATTCACAATAATCCACACCTTATTGTGTAAATGCAGGATATAAAATGTACTGCTCCCCAGAACTTTTTCCTGAATCACGTTCTGTAATTTGGCCACTAGATGGCAGTATTTGATTGTTAAGGAAACTGGAAATCTTTTCCTTGCGTCAGGGTTCATTTTGGAGAACGGACTGGATTAATTCGTGGAAGGCCAGTTTGTTAGTGATTCTGCTTTCAGTCAACGCATTTATTAATCAAACTTAGTTTTTTATTTCAGTGTGTCGGTAACCGTTTTTATAAAAGCAGTAAGACACTCGAGGTTGAGCATTATTGTGAATAATCCACAGGATTATTGGGCACGACACTTGCACGTGGTTTATTCACAATAATGCACACCCTCTCGTACCTTATTGCTTTATTATGGCGTAAGGACTCATTTGCATTAAGCAGCCTTTATATCCAGTTAGACATACAGCCATTACACAGTGCCGTCCATAATTATTGGCACCCCAGTTAAAATGTCTACTTCAGAGCTCACTGTGAGAGAATTGAAGCATCTTGGGGTTCCAAGGTTCCTAAACGACCATCGAGCTGTTTGGTACGCATGCTTTATATTAAGTGTAAGTGGGTGGAGTTTGTCCAGCGCTACTGGAATTTTAACTGGGATGATGTGCTTTGGTCATCTATTTCCTCCACTTAACATACAGATGGACTTTGTAGTTTTACAGTTACAGACTGTAGTCCATCTGTATTCTTGTTTTCGTTCGTCCCCTTTTGGTTCTCTGTTCTCTATCGCATCCCAGAACCCACATCGTTTGGGTGTTTCAGTTCTGCAGTGACACTGATGCGCTGAGGGGCTTTTAGCGTAGTTTTGTTTAAACACCTCACTGAGACTGCTGGGATAGGAATAATACCCCCACCACATAATACCTGCTCTGTGGGGGTACTATTGGGGTCCTGACCGTTAGAACCGAGTACACAGTATGTACTACAGTCTGGAAATGTAGAACTACAAAGTCCATCTGTACAGGAAGTGGACCTGAGGACAGAGACAATGAGCGGAACAGAAAGGAGGCGTGTCCTAACGTTGGACTGGTACTGTACATTCACACCTACCACTGACCTGAAGGCAGGACTTGAGTCACGTGATCATCTCATTTATAGAGACCGTTCAGAAAATGAAAATGTGCAATGACTCATTTTATTGAGAATTCAAACAGAATAAAAACAATTTATTTCGACCCAAATCTCTGATTCCCTGAGGACCGTTTGGTGTTTTTGTTGTTCTCAGATTATTGGAGACGGACAGCAAGTCCATGCGGTCAGTGAACGGCTCCCGGAGGAACAGCGGCTCCTCCCTGGTGTCGAGCTCCTCAGCCTCCTCTAATCTGTCTCACCTGGAGGAGGACACCTGGATTTTGTGGGGGCGCATAGTTAATGAGTGGGAGGAGGTGCGCAAGAAGAAGGAGAAACAGTTAAAGGTAAAGCGTGTTTAATTTCACAAACAGGAAGCAGATGAGGGAGAACTTTATTGATCCCTTCAGGGGATGGGGGTGAGATGAAGATGAGCGACAAACCCAAAGTATTGGGGGAGGGGGGGGGGTGTTGTCCAATGTAACCCTGTCCCACAGGAGATCTACGTGTAACGTGTTAATGATGTAAAATACTGCCCGTTTGATTACAGGACCTGGTCAGGAAGGGAATCCCACACCACTTCCGTGCGATCGTGTGGCAGCTCCTGTGTAACGCTCAGAATCTCCCCATAAAGGAGCAGTACTCTGAACTGCTGAAGATGACCTCCCCGTGCGAGAAGCTCATCCGCAGAGACATCGCGCGCACCTACCCCGAACACGAGTTCTTCAAAGAGGACAGTCTGGGTCAGGAGGTCCTCTTCAACGTCATGAAGGTATCATCACTTCAGCTGCTCCTTCATTACTGCGCTGCTACCTTCAGCCGTCTGGAAATAGTTTGGGGAATGGCACTGACCATCTACAGCAGGGGTGTCCAAACTTTTTGCAAAGAGTGTGATTAAAGTGAAGGCGCCCGGGGGGCCAACAGTTCCTTCTGATGTTTTTTTTCACCATAACGTTCTATAAAACTACACACTGTTAGAAAAGCACGTTCATTCTCACAATCAGCTCTGTTTTTAAACGTTTAAACATTTAAATTCAAGCTGCTCCTCTGTCCTTTTGGATCAATCAAATCTTAGCCTTCTTCCGTTTGAAGCTTCTCTCGTCCTCAGCACATTTATTTATCTGCTCTTTGTTTGAATCGGAACTGAAGTCCACGTGACTGCAGCCTGGAACCGTGGGCCGCTGACCGAGTCGGATTCAGTTCCTGTCTAATTCACAACACGCACGCTTTCACTTCCTGTCATCCCTCACGAGCTCGGACCACCAAACGGGTCGACTCCATCAGGATGAACTGGAGGGTTAATCACAGTTTCCTGTTGTTGCAGGCGTACTCGCTGGTGGACCGGGAGGTGGGCTACTGTCAGGGCAGCGCCTTTATCGTCGGCCTGCTGCTCATGCAGGTGAACCTGATTCAACCAGCTGACCCACACGTCCACTCAGGGATTCAAACTGAATTTGAAGTGTGTGTGCGTGTGTGTGTGTGTGTGTGCGCGTGTATGTATGTGTGTGTGTGTGTGTGCGTGCGTGTGTGTGCGTGTGTGCGTGTGTGTGCATGTGTGTGTGTGTTGCAGATGCCGGAGGAGGAGGCGTTCTGTGTGTTTGTGAAGCTGATGCAGGAGTACCGTCTCAGAGAACTCTTTAAACCCAGTATGGCTGAACTGGGACTCTGCATGTACCAGTTTGAATATATGATTCAGGTACAGTTCCATCACTCAGTGTGGGAGGAGCCACACCCTCATCCCTGTTACTCTGCTCCGCCCTCATTGAGGGGTCGTCCGATTCAAATTAGGATTTGTTGTATGATCTCAAATTAATGTTAAGATTTCTTCTCTCTCTCTTATTGCGCTCTTTTCACACCCCCCCCCCCCCCCCATCCCATTCAGGAGCAGTTACCAGAGCTACACATGCACTTCCAGGCCCAGAGCTTCCACACCTCCATGTATGCCTCATCCTGGTTTCTCACCATCTTCCTCACCTCATTTCCGCTTCCTGTGGCCACGCGGATCTTCGACATCTTCATGTGTGAGGTACGAGTTACACCCCAACACCTCGTCGGCTCTTTTCGGCCACTTTTCTGTGAGGTCTGGTGGATGTAGTGAGTGTGAGCTCCCTCTGGTGGACCACGCTGTGTAACGCAGCCCTGTGTTTTGGTGTAGGGTCTGGAGATCGTGTTCCGTGTTGGACTGGCCATCCTGCAGATGAACCAGGCCGAGCTCATTCAGCTGGACATGGAGGGAATGTTACAGGTTTGATTGGGTTGATATTCTGCAGAGTGTTTCAGTTCTTTAGGGTTCCGGTGTCTGAACCGTTAGGATTTGTCTCAGTCCAGTTGGATCTTTATTAAACACGTGGACGCACGTTACTGATGCGTTAGTTACATGTTCAAAAGGAAATAACTTGGTTTCAGATGAACCATCTGTGATGAGTTCATTCTTCTTAAACTTAGGATTTCCTTCACTCCTTTTGCGAGCTGCTTGTACATTAATCTGTGAGGACCACTGCAGTGTATGTCCTCTCTCATTGTGTGTGTTGATGAGAAACCGGGAACAGGTCCATCACAGGGCAGACAGACAGGCGGACCGATCACATGTTCACACTGGAAGAGAAGTCATTGAGTCTAACAGAACTCTGTACGTTCCCGTTTCCTTCAGTACTTTCAGAAGGTCATCCCTCACCAGCTGGACAGCGGACCTGATAAAGTCATCCAGGGGGCGTACCAGGTCAAATACAACGGCAAGAAGATGAAAAAGTAGGATCTGGGTTTCCATCTGAAGACCATTTAATATAAGTGAGATGGGGCTTCTGCATTCAACAGGTTCTCCTCTTTCAGGTTGGAGAAGGAATACACCACCATAAAGACCAAGGAGATGGAGGAACAGGTGGAGATCAAGGTGAGAGGCTTCCAGCACATTTTACAATAAAACTAACATTTTAGGATCAAAATATTAGACGTGTGTGTGTGTGTGTGTGTGTGTGTGTGTGTGTGTGTGTGTGTGTGTTGTGATGGGAAAGTGGAGCGAGCGAGTTTTCCTGAGGCTGTGCGCCAAATGTTTAATTACTGTAAAAGGCCAAAGGAAACGTGGCTGCAAATGGCATTTAGACTAATGGCCACATGCCAGCTTCTGAAGGTCGGTTGTTGTGATTTTCAGGAATGTCGGAGTGAGTGTCTGTCTCGCGGCCAGTAGCTATTTAGCGCTGTATGCATAAAGATGAGGGTCATTTGAACTGCATGAGTGCATCGCGACTTGTTTTCTGGCTGGTGGCGCTTATGAATTCCCAACAGATGCTTCTCTATTTTTTGCTTAAATTGGAACCTGACTTTGATGTTTTGAGCATGGGGGTCGTGTTAGAGAATGTAAGTAAATCTAAACCTGGGTATGACATCATGGGGAGGGTGTTTTACATCCCCCCCTGATGGGCGTGGTGGTCTCAATGGGATATGTTCAGGTACATTTCTAGAGTATTGCTGTCTTGGTGACGGGAAACCGTCAGGACCACGGACAGAAAATAAGCGTGACCGATGTAAACGGTCAGACGTTTATTACTACAGCAGGCGTGTCCCATACGACCGTTTAACGCTCCACATGTCGTTTTTTAGAGCCTTCTATCATGCTTTACTGCCCCTGCTGATGATTTGTATTTATTCAGCGTTTTGCAATGAAGCTGCCACACATGAGGCGGGTCTGGATGTCAGCCTTCTTGAGCGGGATTTTAAACCATTACGTCTCAGTTCATTATCAATGTTTTTTGGAGACTGTGGTCCCAGCTTTGTTGCAATGATCAACCAGCTCGTCCCGTGTCGTTCTTGGCTGATTTTTTTACCTTTCTCATGATAATAATTAAAATTATAATTAAGTAATAATTCTAAACAAGTTATTTTGCAGACGCTTTTATCCAAAGCGACTTACAGGTATCCCAACTTGATGGTTGGGGTCAGAACACAGGGTTGAAACAGCACCGTGGAGCAATGAGGGTTAAGGGTCTTGCTCAAGGACCCACATTGGTAACTTCAGTGGACCTGGGATTTG
>JAOUQT010015761.1:0-11986 GCA_025769995.1 Xyliphius kryptos | reverse complement strand
AATCAAACCAAACTGTAACCAAACTCTCAACATTTATTTGAACTCATTGCATCATGAATCACTAAATGTTACAACACTCTGAATTATTCCTTTGACTGCCCGCTGAACATCAGTGTTCCTCTCCCCTCAGTGTTTGAGTTTCCGGTGACTATGCAGAAGTCTGAGGCATCTGTTCGCTGTGGCCTGCAGGGAGCATATTGGTTGCAGGTTAGTGAGGATATGCTTATGCTCAAAGACTTTGACAGCAAGCAGAGAGTGATGGAATGGACCTACAAGCTACTGCGCCGCTATGGAAGAGACAAGGTCAGTAAATAGGTAGTGAGCTGGTGGACAACTAGACACCAACATTGGAAAGTTTACTGTAATTTATCTGTATTTAATTGCTAAAATGCAATGTATTCTTAAAATCATTGACCTCATTGGACAGTTGCAGTATGAGATATAGACTGTGGAATTGCAATGCAATCCACATACATTCCATACATATTTTTCTTATTTAGTGATTATGCCACATCAGACTGGATTTCTAAATGTCATTATACAACATATATAGTGTATATTAAAGATTCTAAATGAAAATACTAATAAAAAATTATCATAATATACAATACGTTTATAGTTTTTAAATCTGTCATTTATTTTCTTTATTTATTTTTTCCTTCAATATTGTTCCTATGTACATTTTCAGATGATGTTCTCAATTGAGGCAGGCAGACGCTGTGAATCTGGTCCTGGCACTTTTATATTTGAGACCAAGCAAAGTGATGAGATTCTTCGTCTCATGGACCTTGCCATCCAGCAGCAGAAGAGCCTTTCTGTTACGGCAGGTAGTGCTGGTGTCATCTCACCTAGCTCCCAAATGCATATGCGACCAAGCATTAGCAACTTACTGGACATTCATGTGAACGCCTTTTCTGACTACAGCTTAAGTCCTGCGTACTCAACTCCTGTATGTCCTGTAGTTTCAGCCGAATCAGAATACTTTAAGACTGTGATTGGCTCTTCCCAAACTATACAGAGGCATTTGGGTGAATTGCCTGAAATTGTGTACTCAAATCCTGTTGATGTTGTTGGGATAGACAAGTGTATGCACACTAAACGAATCAGCTCAGAAACACTGGTAAAAAGCAGAAGTCCTGGACATGGCTGTCATGAAGAAATAGAACCAGTTTATTCTGATCCTGTTGATGTTATCCAGCCTACATTAAATCTCCAAACACATGCCTCTGCTAATCTTTTTAAATCAACAGAAACATTTTATTGTGTCAGTCAGCCAGAACCACTATACACTGAGATCTCTCATTTTACTCCCTACCCAGCACCAAAACAGGAAAACCTGGTTCAGTATGATGAAGAACCTATCTACAGTTTACCTGAGGTTCCTACAATTCACAAAACACAAGAGGACATTAACACCAGCACCGCAACAGATAATCAAAACACACAAAGCACCATGCCAGGGGAAGTTATCTACAGTCAAGTCCACAAACCAAAGCCACCTTCAAAGCCTCAAGACAAATACATCGACAAAGCACAAGATATTATATCTGCAGACCTTGGACTGATTTGAAGGAACAACAGCTTTTTGACTATTTATAAACATTATTTAATAATCATATTAGCAAAAGTTTATTTACTGACATACTATCATTAGAGTGCCAACCATACAATATCATACAATTGTTAATATAATGTATAAGACTGAATGCATTAATATAAACCTGGAGTTTGCAACTACTGTAAGACCTGCGTTTGTAGAACATAGAGTTGGTACCATCCGAACAGTCTTCAGTGTTGCTGTATGGGTTGTTAGAAAGAATAAATGTATGGATTATATAATGTAGCATGTATGTTGTATAATTGTCAACACCACAGTCAATCCTGCACTTGTTTACAATCTTTGGTGTGTGAATCATTACCATAATGTTTATAATTTAATGAACTTCATTCATTCATTTTTCTCCACTTAATACACAAGTCATGGGGCAGCCGGTGCCCACCCGGCAACTGAAGGGAAGGAACAACCCTAGACAGGGTGCCACTTCACACACTGCCACTTTAGAGGCACCAATTACCTGAGCATGCATTTGGAATGTGAGAGGAAACAGGAGTGCCCAAAGAAATCCTGCACGAACACGGGAGAACAAGCAAATTCCACAAAGAAATTTCCCAGGTCACCCCAACTGCAGATCAAACCCAGGTCTTTCTTGCTGTGAGGCGACAGCACTACCACTGTGCCACCGTGCTGTAATTTATTTTATTATTATTAATATTATTCCTTTTTATAATGATGGCACAGTGGTGCAGTGGATAGTGCTTTGCAAGAAAAACCCGGGTTCGAAACCTGAGTGGGGCAATTTAGGAAATTTCTGTATGAAATTTGGATGTTTGCGCGGGATTTCTCTAGGTAGTCCGATTTTCTCCTGCATTTCAAATATACGCATTAGAGGTTAATTAGTTTCTCTAAATTGCTTGTTAGTGTGTGTGATTGTGTGTGCGCCCTATGATGGATTGGCGCCCATTTACAGAACTTGTGAAACTAATTCTTGTGTAAGATCTTGTGAAAACCTGGTTATCACTCTATGCATATTAATAAAATATATTAGGCTAGATGACCAATCACTGGATAGTGAAATCTTAATAACAAGCCGATATATATTTTAAGTATTGTATTTGATAAAATAGTGCAACACGAGAAAACAAATAAAAATAAAGCCACTTCCTAATTTATCATTCCCATTCTGATTCCATGATGACTCATTAAATAAAAATAGACATATTAAAATCAGTATCCTGTTGAGGCAAGACGTTTACATAACCAAGCAGGGATGATTACCCATGATGCATTTAGCCGTCAAGTTAAAGCAACCAAACACATCAAAAACAACTCCTTAGGCATTCTATTATTTTGCATAGTGAATAGTAAATATTCATAGTAAAGTAGTAAAATAGTAAAGGAGTTTTCATGTTCTCCCCTTGTTCGCGTTACTGAGGGTAATCTGGTTTCCTCCCACAGTCCATTGACTAGTGTATAGATATATGATTTGTGCAAAAATAGAACTTGTGTTCCTGTCATTATCATAGCCATCAGTGCTGAAGATTACTTTAAGAAATTATAAACATCAACTGGAACAGGTTAAGTATGCTAGATACCAGACTGGTTCATGGGTGATGTAAAATAGGAAATATCTACCTTGTCAAAGTGCACATGTTGACCCTTCTCCACCACAGAAAGCAATGTCAATGGGCACATGACAACCAGAATTAGACCATGGAGCAAAGGAAAAAGTTGGCCCATGTACGTGTGTTTCACTTCCTGTTGAAGACCTGGGGAACTAGGTTGCACTATAGGAAGAAGTCAAGGTGATATTCTGGGCAATGTTTTACTGGAAATAATTTCATCCTGGCATAATATTGCTGTGAAACATGCCACCTACCTAAGTTCTTTGCTGTGTTATTCCTCAGTACATACACATACGTAGACACTTTTTACAGACAGCTTAAGCTGTTATGAGCCAAATAAGGGTGGGAATCCCTTCTGAGTCTTATTCTTCTCAAGGTTTCTTCCTCTTATCATCTGAGGGAGCTGCCACTGTTGCCAGTTTGGAACTTACATTGCTTAAATAATCTCTTGCTAATGGCTTTGGATACTGATGTGAAAAAATTGTGATTGGTAGCATATAAATAAAACACATGTAAATTTCACATGTGAAGCATGTGATTATTTATATTTGAAGTTTATGTTTTTTTTTTCTGTAGGAGGTAGTAGAAGAAGAAGCACAGCCAGGGGGTGTCTGGGGTGGCATGTGACATTCCAGAAATCTGACTGGCCATTCCAAGTTTTATTAAGTGTTCAAAGAAGGAAGTATTCAAGTTTTAACTGTTAACAGAAATGTAAAAGAGCTAATGAGATACTCTCATTCACAATAATTTATCCCCAGCATCCCATGTCTCTTGCTTGTAGCAGTCTAGCCCCTGATAATCCGGTCCATATATTCTCGGTCTTCCATTTCTTTTGACTCCCTCCACAAGTCCTGCCATTACACTACAATGCAGTCATGTGGCTGCACTGTCACATTATTGTAGTAACGTAGTTTGTGGGAGTTGATGTGGTTCAGTAACAATTTTCAATTCTGTAGAGGTCATCATCTTCATCCTCAACAACCAGAGGCACTACTTCTCGAAATCCTGAATACATCTTTCTTCTTCTTTCTTAAGTGTCCAGGATTCACATCCATATATGGCTACTGGCCAGTCCAAGGCTTTCATCAGTCATAGCTTTTTGTTCACCTGCACAATCCGCAGCATTTGCTACTCTATGAATGAATATAATGATTAATAATCTTCTGGGAAGGCTGTCCACAAGGTTTAGGAGTGTGTTTATGGGAATTTTTGACCATTCTTCCAGAAACGCATTTGTGAGGTCACTTACTGATGTTGGAGGAGAAGGCCTGGCTCTCAGTCTTCGCTCTAGTTCATCCAAAGATGTTCTATCCGGTTAAGACCAGTACTCTGTGCAGGTCAGTCAAGTTCATCCACACCAGACTCATCTACGTCTTTATGTACCTTTCTTTAATTATTGTGATTATTGGGCTTGCATGGGTGTTTTTTTTTACCACATGTCCAAATTGTGCTGTAGCAGAGTATGGGGGCAAGGTTTTTTGTCTCCCTTCTTACCCATCTTTACCCGTGGTTCTTATCTATTTCATACTGTGTTATGTGGCGGCGCGGGTAACTGCAAAAGTATTCACTCTCCTCACGCTCCCTCTCTCTGGCTATGGATAGAGGGTAACACAATTTAGATTCTCGGTTGTCGTAAGATGTACCGTGGAATTGACAATAAAGTATACTGTAAACCTTTGTACACTGATGCAAAGTCATGTTGGAAGAGGAAGGGGTCAAGTTGGAAACTTGGAATTCTCCAAAAAAAGTCTTGGTAAGCCGACTCATTCAAATGTTACTTTAATGGAGTTAAGGGGCCATAAAAACAACCCCATGCCATAATCCCCCACCACCAAACTTTACACTTGGCACAATGCAGTCAGACGAGAACCGTTCTCCTGCCAACCGCCAAACCCAGACTCGTCCATCAGATTGCCAGATGGATAAACACAATTTGTCACTCCAGAGAATGTGTCTCCACTATTCTAAAGTCCAGTGGTGGCATGCTTTACACCACCGCATCTGTCTCTTTGTATTACACTTGGTGATGTTTGGTTCGGTTGCAGCTGCCCGACCATGGAAACCCATTCCATGAAGCTCTCTGCACTCTGTTCTTGAGATAATCTGAAGGCCACATGAAGTTGGAGTTCTGTAGTGATTGACTCAGAAAGTTGGCGACCTCTTGGCACTATGCGTGTCAGCAACCGCTGACCCTGCTCCATCAGTTCCCGTAACCTACCACTTGGTGACTGAGTTGCTGACGCTCCCAAACAGTTGACTGAGCAATATTTAGGAGCGAGGAATTTGTTGGATTTGTTGTACAGGTGGCGTCCTTTTACAGTTCCACGCTGAAATTCACTAAGCTCCTGAGAGCGAGCCATTCTTTCACAAATGTTTGTAAAAACAGTCTGCATGCCTAGCTGCTTGATTTTATACACCTGTGGTAATGAAAGTGATTGGAACACCTGATTCTGATCATTTGGAAGGGTGAGAAAATACTTTTGGTAATATAGTGTACATTACACACATGTTGCTGCATTCATAAAGTCTTTATTTATCAACATACTTATTTAAACTTCATGCAAATGAGTTCAGACTCTGCACAGTTTGTTCGGAAATGTAATTGTGAACGCATCAGCCGTTCCACCCAGGGCAACACAGAGCTGTACTCCAACAGATAATTACCCAAGAAACATTAAAACTACAGATCAGGCTGAGCGGGTGTGATGGTACGGAGAGTGGAGGGTGATGACCTGTGAAATCACTAAACATTTTGATTAAAAAGAAAAGACGGCATTGAGAGGCCATGCATTCGGTCCTGGGTCTCCCTGTAGGTGAAGGTGTTTCCTTACAGTGACCTACGTCAAGAACCGTTTTCCTGTAAAGGGATATGCACATTGTGGATCCTGAAGTTTCCAACACCCGCCATTAGAGCTGCAACCCCTTCGGTCCTGTTTGTCACTCTGCCACAAATAGCACGACAACAACAACTCGGAGGTGTAATGCACAATTAGCACTGTAATGCACTTTATTTATTTATTTACTTTCTTTAAAGAAAGACAGATTTGTTTGACTTTCGGCATCGAGCAACTTTCTTCTTGTTTTGTACTTCCGAGACTCCCCAGAGTTCTGCCTTTGCCTGACAATCAGACGCAGTTGAGGATGGCTGTGTTCGTGCCTGTTTACAGAGGATGCTTGGCTCGGCTGGCTGCCGTGACAACCATGAAGCCAGGGTTTTTCGGGTCCCTTTTGCCAACCTGTCGCCCCCAGCAGTGTTGCTCTTAACAATCGGTTGCTTCCCATCACTCCTGGTGTCTGCTGAGGGTTGATTTGATGTTCTTTTTTAAAGAAGAGATGAAACCCACCTGCATGTTGTCATCTATTCTGCTTTAATGTTCTTTTCTTTGCTGTGATAACATTCGCATGTTTGATGTGCAAAACTGCTCCTATAGTTTTGTCTTCTCTTTTTATAAAGGTGTGGAGCAAAGTTTGCATAAAAGCAGGATTTGATCCAGACCTTCTGCTAGAGCGAAGGCTCATACTAATGATTCAGAACCCTCGATACACGAATCGTATAATGGTGTGGAGTTTTTATTGATCTTTACAACTAATCAGTTTTTCAATCCCAACTTTATGCTTAGACTCAGAACACAAGGTCATTCGTGAAGAATTACAGCGACCAGCAGGTTTAAATGTTAAGAACCACCTGATCTAAAATTGTACAATACATTAATACACCATTATCTCCTTAATTGTAATTATTCATGGGTACAACACCCCCCAAAATTTAAAGAATATGGCTTAAAAGTCTTTGATTTAGCCACACCCCATGGTCTTTGAAGTTTGTATATGTGTCAATCGTGACGTAGATGATGGTGAAAAAGCCAAGACGTTAAAGCGGATGAATTGAACGTGCAAAATGACCAAAAGCGGGGTGTTTTGGGCTTTGCAGCCATTCAGCAGACAGTGGTGCCCCCATGCACAAATGATCAAAAAGTGAATTGATCAAATTTAAAAGAAGCGTCCACTCACTGCGTAATTTGTACTCCGGGCTTCCACAACATCTGGGATAGGAACGAGCTTTATAACAGACGGTATTAACCCTCAAACTGCCACTGTTTGGCCGATGGAACCCGCCAAAAGTCCCGCTCTTGTCACATGGTTTTCTCTCTTACCTCTGCATTTAAATGCTGGACACATAAAGGCCGCCGCGCCGCAGTAACCACATGCTTTTCTAACTATATGGACTTGTTATGAAGTTACCGAGAGGTGTTTTTAGAGCAGGGTCAGATTTCAGAATTCCCAGTTCTGATGAATGGTACAGGCTGCTTTGCTGCCCTCTAGTAGTCTCTTCTGTCTCTGGCTCAAATCTAAACGGATGAATGTTTTTATTTAAGACAGTGCCCCCCCACAGTCACTGCAGATTCATCCTCTTTATCTATTTGAAAATTTTCTTACAAGTCTGTCAAACCAGCACTGGAAAATTCACAGTCATCCCCGCTGTTTGATAGCGTATTCCATCGGTGACATCACACAGTTATTTCCTGGAGTGACCTCTGGCTTTTCTATCAATTTACTTGAACTCGTCAATTTTAAAGTAAACTAAATATGATTATTACATTTTATATTTAGGTTTACAATTTAGAAGTTAAACAATGTGAAATCCTTAGAGTGCGCCATTAGGTGGCGATTATCCTTTAAGGAACTTGATAAAGTTGGTGGACTCACCACTCAATGCCTTTTAAAAGCCCAACACTCGGCAGTCTGATAAAAAAAAAATCCAGGCTTGATGATGCATGGCGCAATAAAGATGCCTTTAGGATTCATGGCTCCACCCACACCTCTCAATAGGGGAAAGAAGGCTGCACCGAAGTAGAAGATGGCAGGGTGGCATTGTTCGCCATGAAGGAAGATGGGAAAGTGTTGAGTTTGCCGACCACCAGAGTGCCAAGCCCCCGAGCATCTGAAGGGCCCTCAAAGGAACAGAAGGTTCTTCTGTGATTGAGACAATACACACTAACACACCGCCACCACGTCAGTGTCACTGCCATGCTAAGAATCATCTACCACCCTAATACCTGCACTATCCATGGTTCTGATTATTAGAGAACAAATTGAAGGGGACTCAACAGATTATGAAGAGAAACAGATGGACATCAGAGTGGAACTGTAGATTTACAAAGTACATCTTTATGACCTGTGAGATAAGAAACAAGGCGTGGATTTAGGAAAGCAACCACAGTGAATATATTTTTAAAAGCCAATGCAGCAGAGTTTTTACATTAACGAAGTTCCTTTGTGTCTTTCTCATCATGTTCTTTGTTCCTGCATGTGGCCTTCCCTGTGGCTGTTATTGGTTCTTTGATAATTACCCTGCGCCCCTGTTTTCTTTCAGGCTTCAGGGTTCTCACGGTATGATTTTGTACCCTGGGTTCCTTTCAGTACATCGCTGCCTCCTTCAGCTTTAAATTTGTGTTTTCTGCTCCTGGTTAATATAATATACAGTGAGATAATTGACTTATTTAGCATCCATTAAAAGACCTTGTCTTTTTGTTTAGGCTTCGTTTTGAGGCGTCGCTAGCTCTTTGTCCTCTTTGCAGTTACGATGATTTTGGGATGGAACCTAGACTTCTGTTGGACTGATAGCGTTGCAGTCCTGCAGGATGGACTCAATGGACTTACAGTGGTATTGAATATTTTTTCAATGTTTTGTCAGATCTAATATTTAAAGCGAAGAGGGAGTGTGGATAGAAGTGGAAGACCTAAAGCCTCCATTTTGCGATACCTCCATGCACAAAACACAAACAAACTTGCAAATAGTCTCATGCATGTTCCATCTTGATTAATGTAGGACCTTTTCTGGCTGTGTCTCCTAAGGTGGAGGTTCTCCAGCACTCCGATGGGTGAAGACCCTTACGGCTCCCATCTTATTGTCCATGCTGATATTAAACTTATTGTCCATCTATCCATCTATTACCTTCCGCTTAACCCCACTAGGGTAGCGGTGGGGTTCCCCATGCCCATCCAGGGGAGGACATCTCGGGCGCTGGGCAGATACACCCAGGATGGGTTGCCAATCTACCCCCGGGTGCACACACACACACACACACACACATCCAAACACACACTATACAGGGCAATTTAGAGCATTCAATTTACCTGTAATCCATGTTTTTGGACTGTGGGAGGAAACCGGTGAACCCGGAGAAAACCCACGCGGACACGGGTTGAACATGGAAACTCCATCCTGATCGGGATTTGAACTAAGAATCCCCAAGACTGAGAGGCGAACGTGCTAACCACTAAGCCACTGTACTGCCCACTTATTGTCCGTTTTGTTAATTTGTAGTTCTATAGGTCCATCTGCTTTTTTGTTAGTCTTCTCTACTCTGTCATTTGATGATCAGGACCATGGACAGAGCAGGATTACTTGAATGGTGGCTGATTTTCAGCATCGCAGTGACGCTGATGTGTTATTTTGTGCAGGTGAGTTTTTTTTTTTTTTAATAAAATCCGAAAAGTTTTATGTGTGGAACTTAAATCTCTCCAAACATGACTCCCCTCTGCTCTCACTGAAGAAGGTCTATCCCTCTTGCCGTGTCACAGGCTCACATATCTTTAATAAATCAGATTACTGATCATGTATGTAGATGCACTTCTTAATAGTTTTGAGAAGAAGAGTCCCGAACCCTCTACTCACACTAAGTGTCCTCATTCTAACAGGAAAGCCTGCATGAATTATTCATGCAGCGGAACTGAATATTTAACAGCCACTCGCTGATTAAAACTGCTTTAAAGTAAGAACATGAAATGATGTGTCATATGGATTCCATTAAAGACGTTACCACGCACCGGGCGATAAATTCCACAAAACGGAGCTTAAACCTTTCTTCGCATGCACAGATACGACAATAGAAGAAAGGATGAATATCTTCTGCACCGTTATGTCTGCAATCGCTGCTTCACTCCTTTATTTAAGTGATTGGAGAATTTGATAACAATGTGAAACTTGAATGCGAACAATGCCAAAGGAGCCAGTTGAGGCGGTCGGACATCTAGGAAGGATACCTCCTTAATGCCTCCCCAGGGAGGTGTTTCAGGCAAGTCCAACTGGGAGGAGACCAAGGGAAGACCCAGGACATGCTAAAAAGATTACATATCCCGGCTGTCCTGTGAACATCGGATTCCTCCAGTTGAGCTGGTAGAGATGGCTGTGGAGAGGGACATCTGGTTCTCTCTGCTTAGGTTACTGCCCCATGACCTGAACCCTGGACAAGCCGAGGAGGATGGATGGTTGGATGGATGTGAAAGTTGATATAATTGTATATTTCAAATGAACGTATTATTATAGTGAGGATTGTGGCAATTACAAATCTGAAATGAATATGGTTGCTTTTTTACGTGAATTTATCAGTAGGTCTTCCAAGAACATGATGAGAGATGACGGAGACAAGGTGATGCGTTTGATGGCGTTATCAAAAAAAAAGACATAGGTAACCGAAAACAGTTTTAAAGGACATGATAGGGAATAATGTTGCCAAATTGTAGGTACTCGGGAAGACCCCGTTGTGACCCTGGAAAGGACCTTGCCTTTGATGACGATATTAAATAAACCATTGAACGTAGGAAAATGAGAAGAAGTTAGTTTTTCCAAGGACATACTTTTTCAGCCTCAGCCTTCAGGTACTTGGGAAGTGGGAGAATCCGTTTTGAGTGAGTCAGTGAGGGCTTTGGCGTTTATAGGTATAGATACATCTCACATTTTATTCTTTAGTTTATAAGCTATTTGTTTTCCCAGTTACATGTAGAGAAGGTCCCCTCTCAAGCTAATCATCCAGGCAGCCATCAGACCCCAGTGCCTTGTCCAGTCTCCTGCCTTTCCTGTGCTATCTGTTCAGACCGTGTGTTCAAGTATTGCTTGGTCTGCTGGCTGTCTGTCACGGTGAGCAGTTTGTTGATATAGTCAGGGGAAGCTGTGGTTCTAAGACCCTATTGATCATATGTTAATGAGCTCAGCGTGTTCTTTGAAAGAGCTGGGATTAGAAGTGCTTTAGGTGTGTCTGCATGCCGATGGAAATAGGGACAGACAGTGTGAATGAGACAGGAAGGAGGTTGTCACTCTTTTGCGAGAGTCGAGCATATGCCAGGCCTCCTGTTTTTCGCCGGTATTCAGACTGACACATTAAGCTCTGCAGAAACCAAACACACAGTCCTCAACACGATGAGACACCTTCATGGAGAAATCAATCTTCTTTTGCGCTTCTTCGGCCTCTTTATGATTAAATCTTAGACCTTTTTGCTGTTTTAAGAAAAATATCAATATGTGGAAACCTCAAGAGATCTTTATCTTTATAATGAAATTAAAATTAAATGAAAATGCCACCTAGGGAAGATTGTTTCCTCATGTGTGTGGGTTCCCCATGCCAATCCAGGGGAGAACATTTTAAGCACTGGGAAGATACACCAAGGAAAGAATGACAATCCATTGCTGGGCACACACTTACTCACATAGACACACTATATGGGGGCAATTTAGAGTGGCCAATTTAACTTGAATCCATGGTTTTTGACTGTGATATAAAACCCTTGCGGACATGGAAAAACGTGGAATCTCCACCCAGATCATAATTGGAACCCAGATCCCCAGCAGTGAGAGGCAGACATGCTAACCACTATCCCACCGTGCCCACCAGGGCCTAAATAAGTAATTGAAAATTAAAGTCATGAACCTGTAGCAGACTGGGAGAGGTAGCTCAGTGGTTAGGGAGTTGGACTATCAATCTAAGGGTTGGGGGTTCAAATCCCAGGTCCTCTGAAATTACCA
>JAOUQT010015750.1:0-11987 GCA_025769995.1 Xyliphius kryptos | reverse complement strand
ACAAGAAGGCAGATGTAAGAAAGCGGCCGTTGGGGAGTCGATGTGTTGGAGAATTTAAAAGTGAAACGTCCGTCTTCACCTCTTCATACTCCTGTGTCTCCTCCTGGAGCTCATCCTGCTCCTGCTGCTCCATGATGCTGCACTGCAGGCTGTAAACACGCGCGGCTTTGTCCTCGGTCGTCTGGAAGATGGAGCTGAGGGCGTCGGCATCTGGAGTGACGGGTCTCACCCCCTCCTGCTCCAGTTCGGCTTTGACCTCCCGCCACACCTCGCCTATCTGCAGACCAGTCCACATCCGGGACGTTACAACACTTTAAACCACATGCACACGCACACACACACACACACACACAAACACACACACACACACACACAGTGATTCACTACAGGCGCTCATTCACCTTAAAGTCCAGAAACCTGCTGACGATGCTCAGGGTGACACGGTCCTCCGAACTCAGTCCTGAATGATCCTCGAACCCTACAGTTCCCAAAATTCTGTATGATTAAAGAACTACACCTCTCTCCACCATCGGCCCTCCCTCCCTTCCTCACCTATCCTGCAGAAGACCTCGTAGATCTTTACACGTAGGTTTTCATGCAGGTCAAGAACGGCGGCGCTGGCTTGGTTCGCAGGAATGGGTCCAGACACTTCCTGTTCCTGAAGCACAGACAGCAGCGGCTTCTGTATATCTACAAAAAAATACAACAAACAACAATTGTTAATAAGCCCCTCCCACCACATAAAACACATTGTATTAAAATTTGGCCAATTAGCAAAAGCTACCATCCAAACCGACTTACAGGAAACCCAACTTTGGAGGTCAGAGCACAGAGCCCTGGAGCAGTGAGGGTTACGGGTCTGAAGGACCCACTGCCTGCAGATCGATACCCAACTCACTAACCACTGAGCTGGCACGCCCATAAAGTAGTCAATAATTAATCAATAATACATAATAAAGTACCTCTATATAAAACCTCCTTCTGGCTTACGAAAGTGTGCCAATCGCTACACACCAAGCGTCTCGCATCATGCCCTCCACTTCCCATGTCCAGCCAATTACTATAGAGATGACACGCCAAGCACCGTATATCATAGATCATTTTCCCGATGCTGTTTATAAGCTGCGTTCTGTGATTGGCCACGAAATGGCAGTATTTTATTGTTCGAAACCGAAAACCTGTTACTCTGAGATCAGCGTTTACTTTAAAAAACTGACTAGCTTACATCGCAGAAGAGCAGATTATTAAGAATTTTGAAACAATATATATTTGGTTATGTTGATCAGCTGAACTAATGATGAGAACACTAGAACCATCTGGAAGGTTAAGGGTTCGATTCTTTGGTTTTAAATCATTTTCTTAAGACTCAGCGGTCATTAAACGATACTTTGTCTCTCCTCGTACCCGCGATCCGCCCACAATGGTCTCTCCTGACTCCCATCGCAGCCTCTTCGTTCCTCCAGAGTCGGAGCAGCAGGACGGGAGCCGTGACGCTGCCCTCGCCCCTCCAGGCCTCGATGTGCTCCAGCGTCTTAATGTTGTCGCAGAGTTCGAGCAGCGTCGCCAGCAGAACGTTCTGCATGGTTCTGGGAACTGCCTGTGGAAAACGTTTTCAGCGTTCAGTGATTCACTCGCTTCATCTCCTTTTATTTTAAACACAGGTTCCAGAACGGCTTCCCTGCACGTTGTTGCAACTCTGACCTGGAGTAAGTCGAGTAAGAGAGACGCTCCCTCGTTTTCCAAAAACAGGTCCTCTGTGGTGTAACATCCCACAATGCAGGACCTGCACAGTTACACACGGATACAATCACAGAAAAAACACGCAAAGAGTCAACGGCGTGTTCATTCTGAAGAATCAACCTTTACATTATAACAATATAGCCGTGCGCGCGGCGAACCCGGGGTTCTGCTGCCTGCAGACAGTCAACAGGACAGTAGGAATTAAACTGTGTGACTATTGTATACATTAGTGCACCAAATACGATCGGCCTCCTCAGAGACTGATGCTGAATGTTTGTGTGAACTTGCAGAACTTTTGGGTGAAGAATTTTGAGTTTTGCAAAAGATGAATGAGATAAAAGTGCAATCTTTTTTTGAAGACTCCATTTTTCTGAGATGCAGTAGCTCCGCTCTCTGTGGTACACTGGCCCACAGACTTACCACACAGCGTCCACGGCGGTCAGGAACAGTCTGCTGTGTCCGAGGCAGCTGGAGAACCGAGCGCGGTCCATCTTCAGATAACCAACCAGCACCGCGATGCCCTCTGCACCAAACAGCTCCTGCACATTAAAGCTTCACATCATCTTCCGTTCCTCACATCAACCAGCAGGTTCTTCTGAGTTCTGAGGCGCCGTGACGGCTCTCACCTTCCGGTGCAGGTCTTCCTCACAAACGCTGGACAAAATGATCAGCAAATCGGTCTGAATTTCCAGAGACACACTGTCCTCCTCCTCCTTCCTCTCCTGGAAACGTTTCAGCAACGCTTTAGAACAAACAAGAGGTCTCAATATGGACGACCAATCACAGACCAGCACACAAACTCCACAGAGTCACAAATGCCACTTTAATTCTGATCAGTAGGATCAACAGGATGTTCTTCTTTCGGCGTTTTCCCCCTTATTATTCGGGGGGCGCCACAGCGATAAAGTCGCTTATTAAGGGCCTGTTCCATGAAGCGAGCTTATAAAAGTGGCGCTCGTTTAAGTAAACCTCGTTCGAGTTAACCAAACAGTTCACCACCAGCTAGTTCGGTTTCATAAAGAAATCCAGACTCAAACTGTTCTCACTAAGTCAAGCCAGGCTTGTGTAATCAACGATGCTGCGCGTGCACGCAGATTAATGCATGACATAATGTACGCCATTTCTTTAACATTTTCAAATGCTGTAGTAAATTAACAATATTAATAATTAATCGTGGGTGGCACGGAGGCAGTGGTTAGGATGTTCTCCTCTCAGCGCTGGAAATTCCCGGTTCGAATCCCGATCCGGGTGGAGTTCCCATGTTCTCCCTGTGTCTGCGTGGGTTTCTTTGGTTTCCTCCCACAGTTGAAAAACATGGACTCAAGGTAAATTGAATGCTCTAAATTGCCCTGTATAGTGTGTGTGTGGCTGTGTGAGTGTGCCTAGCGATAGACTGGCGCCCTGTCCTGGGTGTATCTGTGCAGCGCCTGAGACGTTCTCCCCTGGATGGACATAGGGAAGCCTTCTGTGACCCTCGGATCAGGTGATGTGGATCAAGGATCAAGGATGAAGGAATATTAAATTTGAATATTGAATATTAAATATTTGAAGAAAAAAAACGCTAAACGCAAAAACTAATTAATGTAGCTTGTTTATGTTTTTTTTTATTGATTTTATTCCAATGTATGGTATTGTTGAGAGTTTTAAAAGGCGCCTATCAATCAAATATCCCATTATTTGTATCCATATGACTTTAAATGTGCTTTTTAAAAACTCTATATTTAAACCATCTGATCTAAAATCTGTAAACGTGTCCGGAGTGTCGTCCTCTCCTTTCTCTCTTATTTTCTCTTGAAAAAAATGTGCTGTAACATTCACCCAGCAGTTGGCTGATGGCTCCCTGATCACAGAGGTCCTGGTTGATGAGGCTGTTGGTCAGAGAGGTCATACACCGGAGAAGGCGAACACAGAACCTCATATGAGCCTTCCTCCCACCCCGGCCCCCCGTCCCGTGGAAGCCTTGATCCTGACCATGGAGTTCCGTTCCTACAACAGAAAAAAAAAAATTGAAATTATCAAAGTATCAGATTTAAAGAGCATATTAGATCCTATTAACCACAACCAACATTAAATTAGAGCTCTGACCACACAATTTCCTTACCATTCAATTCACAAGTGGAATTTTATTTTGATATTTTAAACAAAATGATTTTTTTTTAAAGCATTAAATTTGAATGTAAAGGGTAAACAGAACAATACTTTATACAGAAAAACTCTACTCATTTGAAATAATTCTGAGATGGACACTTGTTTTATTTGTATATAAATGATTAAATGTAAAGATTCCTTAAGTAATTAATTCAAATCCAGTTGTATAAAACGTTCCTTGTATAAAAAGCCTTTTAAATCACTGACACGTTAGTTTTCAGTCTGTGGTGCATCGTAGTGCTCCCTCTTGTGTTTAAATAGTGAAATTGCAGCCAACGAGGGTTATAGACCAAACACGTGTCATAGCAAAACGGCAGGTTTCAGATTTGAACTGTTAAACGCAGATTAAGAAGTGGGATTATTAAAATCTTTAATAAAAAATGCTGAAGAAAAATTGTTCTGAATCCATGTATTTGTTGGTTTTGTGGGTGCGGGTTACCCTGTTGTGTGCACCAGTCCAGCAGCACGAGCAGACAAGCGTTGGTCTGACATTCCATGTACTCGTCTGGCATTAGCGGTGCGACCGTGCCCAACGTAGCCAGAGCGTGCAGCTGCAGTTCCTCCTGCTGGGAGGACGTCCAACCACGTTTGGTCCTCACAACACATTTGTTGTCCGAGGAGCCGGGACGAACCAGTAGCATGACTGCCAACATCAAACGGCTTTCTCTATAGAGCTACGCAAAATATACAGACATAGAAAATACCTCGGTCAAAGGAGGCCATGAAGAAAACCCACGCAAGAATTAAAACCAAATTTACCGACAATTCAGGTTTAATTACTTATCCCAGGTTACTCTTTCCAGTCTCTCACCTGTACGGCCGCCGGGTTCCGCGAGAGCACCACCATCAGGTTGAACAGCAGCTTCTTCATCTCAAAGTCCTCACTGCTGAAGGCCAGCTTGAAGTTTTTGATAAGTGGGTTGTGACTTTTTACTAAGAAAAGAACAACAAATTGGTGTTTTAGGCAACAATAAATGATTATAAGAGAAACTTTACACAAAATGGAGAACCGGAGAACCTACGCTCAGGAACTGTGGCGAAAAGACCAAGGTGCTTGGCGAAGCCACTCTCCTGTGGATAAAAAACAGCGAAAGTTTTATCCACAGGGCAGTAAACAGAGTGATACGTGAACTCGGGCGATCCTACGTACGATTATTGGGGCGTCTGGGTTTTCGGCAATCAAGGTGGTCAGCACTAAGAGGTCGTTGCGCAGCTGGCGGTCGTATCGTCTGAATCCGTTCAGAAGGTATTGCAAAAATGCCTCCTTTAGAACCCTGCCGTTTAAAACACGGGTTTAAGAATTCACTCCTTAAGACATTAGAACCGTGCTGTTGAAAATCTGTAAACAAAAACGCAACCCACAAGATACACTCCATGTTGCTGAGCTGGGCTGTAACTTCTTCTCTGGAGCCGTGGTCCAGGAGGTTCCACAGAATTTCAGTGGAACGGAACAACATATGTCCAGAAGGATCTGGCTCGTTCATGTGGAAACAGATCTTCTGCGCTCCCTTGGCTTTCAGGATGGAGCTGCAGTTCGCTGCTGCAAAGTCCCATGAAATAAAACCTGGTTCTGATTCAGAGATGGTTTAAGACAAAGCTGCAACACAAACACTAAACCCTCACCTGAGGAACTGGATAGGATCTGTAGGACTTCTAGGACCTGCAATTTAACTGGCAGCTGGTTCTCCAGAGGAGCCAGTGACATGAGCAGGGTCTCAGCAAGACCACTACGTTCAACGAGCTCCCGTCTGCAGCTCAGGCTGATGGGACACACGCCTGAACCGTAAACAGCTGCAGACACAGGAACCTAAAGTTTACCTACATACCATCTCAGAACAGAACAGCACAGTTCCAGACCTTACCGTGTTCACTGGGTTTCGCTTTGCGGGGTTTGTAGAATGAGATCACAGAAGCACAGATTTGCTCTCGGACCTTGGTGTTTTGCAGCCTCATCAGATAACCTACGGAAAAACAACCACACGCTCATCAGGAGTTCTCTGGGTTCCAGATTCTCAGCGCGTGCAGGGGCATCATTTCACTTACCCAACTGGGCCAGGGATTCAGCCACCACTTTGACATATTTCATTTCATCAGAGAGCTTTTCCTTTAAGAAAGGAAGTCTAAAAGAGAACAATGACGTCAATGAATGTCATCAGAGCGGAACACAGCTGCGTCGGTTGAGGAGGACATTCGTACCTGCATATGTGCAGAAGGTCTCCTAATATGGAGGCGAACTCAGGACTGTCCTCAGATCTTTCTGCACAGATGTTGATGAGCTTGAAGATGTCTGGAACATCTCGCAGAAACTTAGAGGCACAGGCATTAAGGATCGTCAAAACAAAAGCTCATTCAGTAGATTTGAATTTCACAACATGAAGGTCCTAGGTTTTATTTCCCATGCTGCACTACGGCGAGGAACTGGATCACAATGTTAAAGTTGAAAGGCAATTGTTTTGGAATGAGTGATGGCTTTGGCATTTATATATTTCAAAGGAACGTTTTATTATAGAGTGAGGTTTGGGAAGATTAAAAATCTGAAATGAATATGTGTAGTGTGTATAGTGTGAGTTGGGACCACGGCGTTGACGCAGATGCTTTCTTACGGGAATTTATCAGTAGGTTTTCCAAGGACATCATTAGGAATGACGGAGCTGAGTTTCAGCTTTGTAGGTGCTCGCAAAGACCCCAATCCATCTGAGATGTTGCGTTCAAGGCGATCGCGAACAAACACTTGAATGTAGGAAAGCAAGAACCTGTTGGTAGGTAATCGTGGTGCCAAGTTTCAGCCATGTAGTTACTCGGAAGACCCCAATGTGACACTGGAGGGGTTTCATGTTCTGTAGGTTAGGATAGGGAATGAAGAAACCAAGTTTTAGATCTGTAGCTTATTGGGAAGACCCCACTGTGACAATGAAGGGGTCTTGCGTTCATTGGTGATATTAAATAAACAATGGAGCGTAGAATTAGTGATGAGTCAGTGAGTTAATGAGTGAGGGCTTTGACTTTTATTTGTATAAAGTATAAACAAGGTCATTTAAATGTGAAGTTTGCATGTTCTCCATATGTCTACATAGTTTTTTTCCAAGAGCCTCTCACAAAAGTGTTTCAAACTGAACTGGTGATGTTAAATCACTGCAGGTGTGAACGTGTTTGTGACCTTTTCAGTGTGTATTTTTTGCTGATTCTATGAACACTGGGATAGATCTACCTACCTACATATCTACCTACCACCTGTCTGTCTACCCACCTATATATCAGCCCTGATTCACAGACTAAAGGCTTCACTGTTCCACGTAAAACAAGTTCAGCTGGGATTTTTAAACATCCGCCGTGTAAAAATATCCCTCCAGCAGCATCCTGTTAAAGATACTGACGGAGTGAGACGGGCGGTCCATAATTAGACTCAAGAGGATCAGTGAAGGTGTTCGGTGTCTCTTAAGATTACCGGAGTTCATCACTGATGAGGTCAGAACATCTGAACACTAGAAAATAAATGACCCACTTCTGCAAACATCTTAAACAGAAGCTGTTTTTTTCCAGAGGTGGTTAAACAGATGTGTGAGGATACATAGCCGTTCAGACATCTCCTCACCACCCTCCTTACAGCGGAAATGTGCCTCTTCAGCGACTGTTAAAGAAGGACAAATTCAAAACTGAATTAATAATGAATCAGTGTCTGTGGGAATATTTGCCCAGTTATGTACTACATTTGTGAGGACCTGAGAGGACCTGTCCTTTTAGTGGGGCTGAGGTCAAGACTTTGTGTGGGTCAATCATGATGGTTAATTTGTTAAATAACTGATGGATGTGAGAAAAAATGTACAGTTAGATGAGTAAATAGATGAATACAGTGGGGCCAAAAAGTATGTAGCCAGCCACTGATTGTGCAAGTTCTTCTATTTAGAAAGATGAGAGGAGTTTGTCATTTGTCAAAATGAGAAATCCAGGAAATCACATTGTAGGATGTGTAACAAATGTTTTTGTAAATGACGGTAAAAAATAACAAAAGTTCAACTCAATGCCTTTGCTGACAATGACAGAGGTCAGTTTTCTTGATTCCTCAATGAGATCTTCTCTAGAGCAGTGATGTTTTGGGGCTGTCGCTGGGCAACACAGCCTTTCGCTGACTAGTCCACTGCAGGACCTTGAAATGCTTTTTACGGAGCCACTCCTTCGTTGACTGAGCGGTGTGTTTAGGATCATTGTCATGCTGGAAGCGCCAACGATGATTCATCTTCAATGCTCTCACTGATGGAAGGTTTTGGCTTGAAATCTCATGACACATGACCTTGTTCATTCTTCCCTTAACACGGACCAGTCATCATGTCCCCTTTGCTGAAAAACAGCTCCAAAGCAAAGTATGCTGTCTGTATTCTTCTTCCTCCAAAAACAATGAGTTGAGTTTTTACCAAAAAGCTGGATTTTGGTTTCGTCTAACCACATGATCTCCCAATCCTCTTCTGGATCATCCATATGCTCTTTGCACACTTCAGACGGGCCTGGACATGTCCTGGCTTAAGGAGGGGGACACGCCTGGTACTGCATAATGGAAGTCCCTCAGGGCGTAGTGTGTTACGGATGATAGTCTTTGTTACTTTGGTCCCAGCTCCCTGCAGGTCGTTCAGCAGGTCCCTCCGTGGAGTTCTGGGATTTTTGCTCAGCGTTCTCATGATAATTTCCTCATAACCCCACAGCACGAGATCTTGTGTGTGGCCCCAGATCGAGGGAGATTATCTTCCATTTTCTAACAGTTGCTTCCAGCAACCTTCTGACCTGTTGTAGATTCCCTCTTCCCAGCATGCTGCAGCTCTACAGTTTTCTTCCTGGTGTCCTTTGACAGTTCTTTGGTCTTGGCCATGGCTAACTTTGAAGGCTGTGGACAGGTGTCTTTTTTTTTACAGATAACGAAGACAAACAGGTGCTATTAATACAGCCAACGAGCGGAGGACAGAAGAGCTTTTTAAAGAAATCTTGTTTGTTTGGGGGTGACCAAATATTTATTTTCCACCATCATTTACAAAAACAATCTTTAAAAATCCTACAATGTGATTTCCTGGATGTTTCTCAAACCTCTCATTTTTCTAAGTAGGACAACATGCACAATCAGTTGCTGACTAAATACTGTAGGTGGACCAAGGTTAATGAACAGGTGAAAATGGTTGGATGAATTGGTGGAGGAAATGAATAAATGAGTGAAACCTGATTAATGAGTGGATGGATGGTTGGATGGCTGAAGTCAGGAGTGAGAAATCCCCAGTCTGACTCCTCACTCATTATTCGACGCCACTCGTTCCTCCAGAGCATCATGACATAAGGATTTTGTAATTGAACTGGGACTCACAACAGCAACAATGGACCCTTACGGTCTCACTCAAATAAACATGTTATAATTACATTTAGTCATTAAATATTAATATTGCAGAACCAGATTTAGAACAGGAGCAGTGTTTACAAAAGAATCCTCGTACGCACGTTCCACGTCATGAGGTATATGTTCAGTGAGACAGAAATCCAAGTTGTTGTTTTTTTAAAGTACACGATTTATCAGGTGACTCACTAAATCTGGACTCTGTAGGAGCTGAATGACGTGAGGAAGATCTGGATGTCTGGTCACCTGAAATGAAACCGAGGCACAAGATGAACAACCGATCCATTGGTAGACCTCTAACCGATTCTGTTTCAGTGTACAGTGGGATACAGATGGACTTTGTAGTTCTACAGTTACATTATGTAGTTCATCTGTTTCTACTCTGTCCACTCTCAGATGATCAGGACCATGGACAGAGCATGTATCATAGTTTTTAAACCCTTTATCCACTCACTGTACAATTTATTACCCAAATGCACCTTATAGCGCCACCTTGTGGATGTAGAATCAGAGTATGAATGAGTAGAATCATCACAGGATGCTGAGTAAAGGGTTTATTGGCAGGTAAATGAATAAATGATGTCTCTTCCAAAAAAAATGGTTCCTTCCAAGATCATGAAAATCTGAAAAACACTTTTGGCTGAAACCTTATTTTTTTGACAGGGACACCGATCCTTTTCTTATTGAAGAGGAGAACCTTGCTCTTCTTTTTATAACTGCTGAGAATCTACTGAGTAAACGTCAGGTATTGACTTTATTAATGTCTCCTTTTCAACTATGAGTTCACTTTATGTACGTTACATTTACATTTAGTCATTTAGCTGACGCTTTTATCGAGAGTGACTTACATGTATCCCACTTTATAGTTGGGGTCAGAATACAGGATCACAAACAGAATGCCTGGAACAATTAGGGTCAAGGGTCTGGGGGGGGGGGGGTATAGCTGAATAGGTTATAAGGCATAATTAAAAGGTGAAAAATTCCTGGTTCAAATTTGGTCAGTTCTATGTCCTCCCTGTGTCTGCTTTGGTGTTCTGCAGTTTCCTCCCACAGTGCACAAACACGGATTTGAATGCTCTTAATTGCTCCATATGGTGTGTAGCTGTGTGTGTGTCCAGCGATAGATAGGTGGTCCGTCCTGGGTGCATGTGTAAGTCTATATTACACCGATATGTATAAAATACTGAAAATAAACGTTTTTGTTCTCTTATTTGTAAGTCCATCCATTTATTATCTTCCGCTTATTCTTCTACGGAGTCGCGGTGGGGTTCCCATCCTATCCGTCGCTTTGGATAAAAGTGTCTGCCAAATGTAAATGTAATGTGGATAGATGGACGGGGACATATTTGAATGAGTTGTTCAAATTAAAAGTTTAAGTAATTTATTTATATGGCGCTTTTTACAACAGCGCGTCATCACAAAGCGGCTTTACAGCGGCTGAATCCCAAAAGAGCAAGCCGAAGTGAAAGAGGCAAGAAAAATCTCTCTGTTATGTTGGGTTTTTAGGAAGAAACGTTGGGAGGACCATGGCTAAGTGGGGGACTCCTCCCATCGGTGCAGGACAGCCATGTACAGATTGTGTAGAGGTCAGGTGTATGGGTCAGTATTCAACAATTAGCTCTCAGCGCTGGGGATTCCCGGTTCGAATCCTGATCTGGATGGAGTTTCCATGGTCTTCAAATGTCCACGTGGGTGTTTAAGGTGAATTGGCTGCTCTAAATTGTCCCCATAGTCTGTGTCCCAAGCCCGGTGGAGGGTGAGGGTTGGGTCAGGAAGGGCACACTTTGCCAAGTCTAATATGTGAGTTCATCACTGTGGCGATCCATGAATAATAAAGGGTAAAAGCCGAAAGAAGAAGTCCATTGAGTCCATCTTGCCGGACTGCAACGCCAGCAGTCCAACAGAAGTCTAAAAGGTGAATTTGTGGATGGGTGGAAGGGCTGAAACGAAGGAATAGATGGTAAACGAGGTAAACATGTCTAAAGGGTGGATTTGACCGAATAGAAGAATGGGCTGTTAATATAAACAGTTGAGGAGAACTGTGAGGTGATGGATCAGCAGATTTCTGGTGAAAGGGTGACTGTGTGTAAACATGAAAGGATGGGTGGTGCAGGAGCAGACGGAGAGCCGGGTGAGCGGATGAACTCACCTCAGTGGGAGCGGGACTAGTTTCCGGCGGCGCTGGTTTAATAACGGGGACTCGGGCGACGCGTCTCCGTGTAGATCCGGCCGGCCTGTGAGCTGTATTCATCCGCGCCTCAGTGGAAATCATCCCGCACGCACGAGCTGCTCGTCAGTCAACGACATCAACCAACCAATTTATTAATAACATTATTCGATCGATCGATTAAGGTCGATTTGATAAATGAGTAAAGCCATTATTCCTGCTGAGGCGAGCATGAGAGCGCGAGTGACTCTGTTTACACCGCGTACTTAGAAACCCAGCCTCTAACAGGAGACGCGCAGCGGTCACCATGGCAACGGTACAACATACGGCGCGCCGTGAAGGTCATTCTCAGGCAAACAACAAAGGTTCAGCTGAAGGCACGTCAGTGGTGTGAAAATCAGTGCATGGACTTATTAAGCAGAGTAGTAAAATGTAGTGAGTTGTAATATTAATTACTCAACAAAAAGTAATACGGCCTTCACATTGAACCCATCCGTGCAGTGAAACACACACACACACACACACACACACACACACACACACACACACACACACACACACACA
>JAOUQT010015740.1:0-11987 GCA_025769995.1 Xyliphius kryptos | reverse complement strand
GGTAATTCTAGTTTACATAATTTTTCCCATTTTGTTTTGGACCAACATGAACTTTACTGTTATCCAGACCGCCACAGTCTCGTAACCCCTGTTCATATGCTCAGGTAAGCGTCCCGCGCAGGATGTAGACGACGAACCAAACTATAAGCGATCCCGAAAGTCGGACGAGGTGGTGGAACTGCGCGTGTTGCTGCAGAGTAAAGTGAGCACCCTGCCCTCCACGGGTTTCTAGCCTGGTGGTCTCTCTCATACCTAATCCATTTTGTGTTTTTGGATAACCCTGTTCTTCCCGATGTAGAATGCAGGCGCTGTGATTGGAAAGGGGGGCAAGAACATAAAAGCTCTGCGCTCTGACGTGAGTACAAGACTTGTTACTGTTTGGCCCTGTATGTACTTGAATATTTATATCTTCATGTAAATGAGGGCTCTAGTAATGTAAGGTAAATGATTTGTAGTCTTGTGTTTATGTTCTGTTAATATTTTTAGATCTAGTGTTGAGCCTTTTTAGACATTAAAAGTAATTCATACAGTACATACTCATTGCTCTCTTCTTGTCCTGTCCTTCCATTTTCCTCCAGCAATATCAGAATATGCAAAAAACAGTGCCATTAAATCCAATTAAAGATTGTCCTCCTCTCCCATTTCCCTCTCCCCTGTTCCTTGTTTTTGTTTATTTGTTTATTTTTTGGCCAATTCCAATATACTGGATCGACTTGTCCCGCCCACCTGCGTTGCCGCCTGACCTCCTGACTCCCCGGTTGGCCCCGCCCAAAATCGCGCCCGTCCCTATTGGGCGCCTTACTTGATTGCTCTGGGTGCTTGGCCCCGCCCCTGCAGTACAATGCCACTGTGTCAGTCCCAGACAGCAGTGGGCCCGAGCGGTACGTGCCACTCAAGATACTCCAACCTCCAAGTATATCCTCACTGTAACTGACAATACCAGTACTGTTGTAATGAATAATGTCCTTCATGTACCAGATAATCCCTATTGCCATAAAAGTCCTGATTAAATATGGTTATTGTCATAGGTTATTAAAATGATATGTTTTTTAATGCTAAATGCCTGTACTGTCATTTTATGACTCCCTCCCTCTCTGAGGTTCTTTCTGTCTTTCTCTTTCTCCATCTCTTTCCATGTCCTCACCCAAAGACCAAATTCCTATTTAATCCTAATGGTGATACCTTTTCTTATAAAAAAGTAGTTTAATGATAACGGCAGTATGAAGTAAATTCCTCCTGTAACTCATTTTGACCCCCACCTCGTATCTCCGTTTTGCCGATGGTGAAGGACTTCTTTCTGGCTTCTCTCATTCCTCCTAAGATTCCCCCATGTCCTCTATTCGACTTTCTCTTCCCCTTTCATTCTCCACCAGAGCGAAAGCTCACGAGCCTCTCTCTTATTACCCTGTGTGCACCTCTCCTCCTTCTCCCCTGCCTATCTGGGCTCAAATGGACCCCCCCCCCCCCCTTTTTTTCTCTGTGATTCAGTTCAACCCCAAGCATGAGGGAGTGCATGAAAATACACCAGGCAGTTGATTTAACATTAAATTAAATAGATGTTGTAATAAAAGCGCAAAGTGATGCGCAAACTGTCTTCTGATGTTTAACCGCGACTCTCCCTCTTGCCTTTCTCCACGGGACATATCTCGGGGCCGATGCAGGATCCTGAGCATCACGGCCGACATCTCCACCGTAGCCAACATACTGCTGAAGATCATCCCCACATTGGAGGAGGTGAGGTTTCGGGCGGTCGGTTGGGGGGTAGTCCACTGCCTCGTTTAAGTGTCTAATTACATTCTGTGCTTGTCTCGAAGTACCAGCATTACAAGGGAGTTGATTTTGAGTGTGAGTTACGGCTGCTGATCCATCAGAGTTTGGCGGGTAGCATCATCGGCGTGAAGGGGGCAAAAATCAAAGAGCTGCGAGAGGTAAGGACATTTGGCCAAATGAGATATGCATGTACCATAAGCATATGATTTAGCTATTTGCAGCGTTCTTCATTTACATGAACCTACCTGTTGTAATTTATTTGAGATGGTCCTGTGTGGTGTAGTTTTAAATATTCTCTATAAATTTGTGCATACATTCACACACACTAGGCCTTAATACAATATTTGCAACTTTATAGTACTGATTGGTGGTATGTATGAGCACAGGAACAATTCTGAACTTCCCGGCTAGAACAAAAATCGAAGGCAAAATTATAGCATATAGACTCAAAGGAAAAGAAAATTGAACTGGAAAACACAGTGTGCTGTACATAACACCCAAAGTGTGTGAAGTGATGTTATAAAAAACAATGAACAGTATGTTTGAGCCAGCAATTGGCAAATTGGATAAAAACTTAATTAAATTATACATGTATTAAAGCAAGAAGGTACGAGAGGTTGTCCATTATTGTGAAAAACTCACAAGAAAAATGTTGCACGCTGTAAAGTGAAGGGCAGTTACACCTGTTTGCAATGATGTATGTACAATATTGATTTTATAAAGCACTTAGTTTAAAAAAGTTATTAATACTTTTAATAAAAGTTAAATTATTAGAAAAATGAGTGTTCCACAATTTTATTTTTAAAGTGAACGCTGATCACTAATAGGTTTCCAGTTCCCCTCAAAAAACAGTGCCCTCTTGTGGCCGAATTATGGAACGCAGTTTATATAAAAAAAAAACATCAGAAATATAATGTATTATCACGCATTGATAGAAATTTAAAGCGGTTAGATTTGTGTATTACTGTCAATGTTGCAGCTGGACAAACGGCTCAGCCAATCAGATTTAAGTACCGGAACTGCCCATTTTATGATTATTTGTGATGCATCCTCAGAACACACAAACGGCCATTAAGCTGTTCCAGAAGTGTTGTCCTCAGTCGACAGACCGTGTCGTACTGGTTGGAGGCAAAGCGGACAAGGTGGTGCAGTGCATCAAGACCATGCTGGAGCTCACTGTAGATGTAAGTAGTCATACAGCTTTGTGCTGGGTTTCAGTGACCGCCGTCGTATTTACAAATCTGTCTCGCACCAGGCGCCCATCAAAGGCCGATCCCAACCGTACGACCCCAACTTCTACGACGAAACTTACGACTACGGAGGTTACAGCATCCCACACGATGACCGTGGCCGCCGACCAATGGGAGGCTTCCCATCGCGGGACCGCGGCTTCGATCGCATGCCGCCCCGTTCTGCCATGCGGCCTCACCACATGCCACCCAGAGGGAGGGACTACGATGATCTCAGTCCACGGAGGGGGCCGCCACCCATGAGGGGAGGCCGAGGAGGGTCCTGGGGTCCTCGCAACATGCCAATGGGACCTCCACATCACCGGCGAGGGTAAGTGAGGCACATGGTTTGTGTGTAACATCATTTAATTAAGTTAATATTAAATTTACATTCAAACGACTTAATCTCATGTAATCTAATCTTCCTCTCGGCTCTGTTCGCAGTGATGACCAGTACTACAGCTCTCACCGCAGTCACTCGGATGACAGACGGCAGTAAGTTCCTTTCAGTATGGATTCCGAAGCAGTAGTTACTCGCTAAGGCTTTTTCTTTCCCCCCCCTCTATTGTACCAGAGTTATATTGTAATGTCTGGACCCAATGTTTCCACTGTAGCTTTTTACTTTGTACTGTTTTATTTGTATTTCGTTCCGAGTTGAATGGCCCCATATCAAGGAAAAAACCCTCAAAGGCTGACTAAACATCGGGCATATTTTTTGAAGTATTAAACACGTATTTAAACCCAATTAGTCGGATTAAGCGTCATCATTTCCATATGAAATAATGTTTTGTTGTCACCTTAGTAACATCCTCTTGCTTTGATGTTCGTTACTTTAAGCAAAGGACATTTAGGTGTTCCACCACATTCTTTGTTATTGGCTTAGTCTTCAAATGCCTTAAAAAATTTAAACGAGATCAATTATTTTCAAGTAAAATTTACATCAACAACTTGATTAGCTATGATTAAAAAATCAGGAGGCATATTTACCGTGTCAAATACTTCTGTAATGGTGTTAAGTGATAACCCAGTAAGTCTTTTCTGCGTCAATTATACAGCATTGAACAGTGGATTCTGATTGGCCAATTGCTGAAGTCAATTGAAAAAAAGGGGAAAAAATCCACAACAAATTGCCATAACTTCATACGCAGTTACCCAGCTAGCCGCCTAGCAACATAAAAATATTACATTACATGAATGTTTGCAGTGAAGTATTAACATTTCTCCTGACAGTTACAATTGACTTCTAACTTCTGGTATAATTTTAGGGAATTATAAGCATCTGTGATGTAAATTGGAATCTACTTTTATAGCTGTTCCGAATGCAGCCTGCATGTTTCACCGGACTGAGTAACACTTGGGAGGAGGTGGTGATGGGAAGAGGGGAACCCATGGGAAACCTTTACACTAGACCTTAGATTAAAGGTTTAAAAATGCATACTGTGCCATCACAAAATAGTCACAAGTCTGGTGTTACTATCCAATTTCGATAAAAATCACTAATTAGCACGTGCCAATAAAAATAGTGTGATGCATTTATTGTGTTTAGTGTCTATACCTGGATCATACTTCGTTCTATTGCGAAAAAACGGCAGGATGCCTGTCCTCCAATTAGATTGAGGGTTGAAGACTAACCCTTAAATAATTATTTAGGCCGAGGAGTAATCGTTATCGTTTTTTAGTTATATAATAGTCATGATCGTATACTGTGCTTTGACTTGTCTGCTTTATTCAATTTATCATGCGATCAAATGAAATTCTTTAATGTGTTTTGATGATTTAAAAATGTTCGCGCTGTGTACATGCTGGGAGAGGTAAAATATAATAATGGGGTGATGGGACGACCCAAGACTACTCACCATGTTCCTCGGACGGTTCTCTGACATATGTACTGGATTAACGACTAACCCTGAGCCTTTGTAACAAATGTCACTCCGCTCACTGGCCTCTGACACATAAGCACTTAACTCGCATGGGACTTAACTCCAAGATGCCAAGACTGCGAAACCCTGCCGTCAGTTAAACGTCTATTAATAGACTGCTCTCCTAGACATCAAAGGGCGACAGTTCTACACTGAGGACCGTGAAGGGTCTGCGCGTAAACATTAAAGGACCTAGTCCTCGTCCACTTAAAACGCCACGACCGACTGTGTGCCTCGAACATAGCCGTTACTGTGCTGTGTAGGCGATACGATACAACAAACAACTGATCTTCATGTGCATTTGTGTTTGAATCGCAGTGGGGACAGAAGAGGAAGGCCTGGAGAACGTTACGGCGACATGGTGAGGATCTCGTCACTCTTTTTTCTGTGTAATGTCTAGAATGAGCAAATGACATGGAGGGGGTGGGGGGGGGGTCTAGATGGAAGGCTTTGCAAAGGCTTGCAGTTTGTTGCAGGTTTCACTAGCAGATGGTTGAACCAAATCCAACTGCAACCCCCAACTGTTGCCTAGCGACAGATTTGCCAGTTGCCATAGAAACAGTGGAAGGATGTATTTGTTGTTAAATGAGTGATCCTACATTCTCTTTCTCCCTCTCTTTTTCTTTTGTAGGATGATGGTGGATACGGTAAGACATTGGCAATGTGATGTGCATGCACGTGACTGATGGGGGTGTGAGGATCCCTCCTCCCCCACAGATGCCCAGAATCTGATATAAAAATCCTTGGGATCATTACTATTCTGCTTAATCTTAATGATGTAGGTGGAAGGGGGGGCTTTGGAGACATGGGAGGTCCTGTTATCACCACTCAAGTGACTATTCCCAAAGATGTAAGTGTTCTGTAATAAGCACCATCATATTAGTGTTTTTTTTCTGGAGGAGGGGGGGTGTGAATGGATTCAGCTTTCTTTTTCACCGCTCACAGTTGGCCGGCTCCATCATCGGTAAGGGAGGCCAGCGCATCAAGCAGATCCGTCATGAATCCGGCGCGTCCATCAAGATAGACGAGCCGCTCGAGGGCGCCGAAGATCGCATCATCACCATCACCGGCACACAGGACCAGATTCAAAACGCTCAGTATCTGCTACAGAACAGGTCAGTACCACTCAGTCAAACTCAAAGGAATTAAAAAATTCTAATGCCCATTTTTAACCCTCTTTCCCTGACATGCAGTGCTCTGAACCTCCTTGGGTGCCACGAGTGACGGGATTCACATCTTCCTCCCCCTCCTGTTAAAGGCCACCTCTAAAATCATATCTGTAACCACCCATCGCCGTGTCCGCTACACATGGAGGACTTTTACAGAAACGGGCTTTTCATTTTTATTTTTTTAAAGTGTTTGTCTTTCCATTTTGCCATCCAATACCAGAATTTCCAAAGCTTACACCAGAGAAGAAAAAAAAACAAAAAAAGCATGCTATTGGTTCTTTGCTTTGCAGAATGTTTTTCGGGTTCCGTTTGCAGTTTAAATAGTCGTTTGTGTTCCCTGCAGCCGAGTCCGATCAGAATGTATACGGAATCCTTTTGTGTTCCAAGATCTGCTTTCTTTTTAGTCAAACAGGTGGTCGTTTGAGGATCTGTAAATATCCAGTGATTTATATGAGTGAAAATCAGTATATTCATCCAAAACCCTGTTCTGTCTGTGTTCTTCTCTCTGCTGTGTAATCTGGACAGACAAGTTTCATGTAGGGTACTTTTTTTTCCTTTTTTCCCCCCCGCCCTCGTCCTCAATCCACATACGAAGTGCAGAAAACCTGTTATTTATCCAATTCACTCTACCTCTGAAATTTAGGTCTGCCACTCTGATTAGTTTGACCAGAATTGTCTATTTTCTTTTTATTTTTTATCATCACGTGAATGTGGATAGGACGTTGTTCCATTGTGTGTTGTGTCTCGGCAGGACAGTGTGGTTTTAATTTTTTATTTTTTTTTCCCCCGCATTGTCTCCAGAGTTCCCACCCTGACGCATTTGTAGACGGTCATTTGTCGATAATAATAAAAAGATGCCAGTTTTTTAATTGACTGTAGCCTTTTGATTCATGTATCAAAGCAGTGATTTTGTGTGTAATTGCTTCATTTCAAAGTTTGTTTCTTTTACAGCATAATCTTTAAGTTGGAAGGTTACATATGTGTTGCACTTTATCAATAGTGCAGTATTTATATTAACATGGGTTCCCCATTTCCATTCAGAGGAGAATGTCACTGGATGCACACACACGCACTTGCACACTATAGGGGCAATTCAGAACAGACGATTTGCCTTGAATACATGTATTTGGACTGTGGAAAGAAACTCCAAACATCAGGATTCAGAACCCGGATCCCAGCGTTGAGAGGTGGTTAACCAATACGCACCCCATTATACTCGCAATCATAACAGTTCTTAAACAACATAATATACTTTATTTGTTGCCTGTATGTTTAACTAGTTGTTGAAAGCTAATAGGAAATTCACACAATGGGTAGTTGCAGGCATGTGGTTAAGGAACCAGCCTTGCAACCTGAAGGTCCTCGGTTTGATTCCTGTTTCCACAAAGTACTATTGCTGATGTGATTTTGGGCAAGACACCCAAACCCAATTTTTTCCCTGGATGCTCACTTCACTCCGTTTCGATGCATGGATGGGTCAAATGTGGAGGACAGATTCCTCTGTGTGTAAGTACAGTAAGTCAGTCACTTTATCATGTCCATACGTTAAGCATCTTGGCATGAAAACATGTTGCATGTAGAAGCTAAGACGAACAAAAAGGTTCTATAGAATATTGTAAGGTAACTGATGTAAATCCAATGATCATGGACCACAAACCGCCAGGTTGATGGATTACAAACTTTTGACCACATAGTTTATGGCCACAGATCCTCAAGAGGTACTTCCTAGTATGTTAAATGTGGTTATAGGGGGAAAATGGCACCCCAAAGCCAAAATGTTTGCAGTTGTGACCTTGTATCGTCGTGTGGTCATTACTCAAAACTAAATTAAATACTATTAAAGCGGTTTTTTTTTTGGGGGGGGGGTATGGACGAGTAACTTACGAGATATAACGACATTGACGTCACAAAATTAACAGCTTTTAAGGCGTTTTATTCTGTTTAATCGGAAGACTATGCACCTGTCCTTTCAATAGGGGGCGTTATAAATCATATTTGTGTAAAAAGCGTAGTTTTAAACTGAACGAAATTCCGTTTCCGGAGCAAAGATTAAAATGCATACTACTGAACTTCATAGTACGCTACCCGCAGCACTGCGATATCACCGCGTTTTCACTTATTACTACTGAATATCATAGAAGTATGTATTACTGCTTGAATCCATTTTCAGAACTTTGGGTTGGTGTATAAATCCTGGTGGGTGTAACGTTATATTCTTAAAACAATTTCGATTAACGGGTTATTTATATATATTCTTATTTGCATCTTTAGTGTCTTTCTTTTATCTGGAACAGTTAATAGCAGCTTTTTTAACCGTTCAAAACTATTCATACTTAAATCTTAATAATTTTTTTTTATTTATTATTACATCTCGACACCTTAATGGCTGTTGCTGTAGGTGGCACACCATGTTTTCGTATAAAAGATTAATCCTGGTTTATACAGTTTAATAAATTTGTTTTTAAATCAGTTTTAATATAGCATTTATCAGAGTTTTTTTTTTGGAAGCAACTTTATCTTTGGTTATCTGTACTCACTGTTTTGTTTAACCAGATTTAACAATGAATTTTTAATTATGAGACTAAATAAAGGGTTTGTATCTCCGGTGTTAAGGTTGGGGGTTCTAATCCTAGGTCCACTGACGTTACCATTGTGGGTTCTTAATCCTGTATCACACGTGTGTTTTGACCCCAATCATCAAAGAATACTTGTAAGTGAGCACGGTCGCTCTCATTTTGGGATTTAAATCCCAATCTGGGTGGGGTTCCATGTTCTCCCCGCGTCCACTTGTGTTTCCTTTAGATTCTCAATTTTCATGGACATGGACTGGAAATTGGCTGCTCTTAATTGCCCCCATAAATTGCCCCAATATCTTCTTCTCTGAATGGGCATGTGGAACCCCCTGTATAAGTTTAAGCGAAAGATAACTAGGTGAGCCTAACTGCTTCTTTGAAAAATGTAAAATAACACATTATTGATCCAATTGAATAAGATATTTCAATTAAAAATCTTTGTTTAGTAGATAGTGGAATGCGGTGAGAACAAAATAACAAAAATTATCAATAAGAAAAACAAAATATTCTCCCATGGAGCTCTGGATTTGGAATCCTACTCAAAATCAAATGACAGGCTGATCCAACTTCTGTGGAAATTCCTCAAGATAAGTTCAAATAAGGCTCAGTAGTGTGTGTGTCCTCCACGTGTCTGTATGACCTCCCTACAACGCCTGGACATGCTCCCGATGAGGTGGCGGATGTTCGGATGTTCTCTTCTACTGCCCTTTCCATATTGATAAACAACACCCTCACCACTGAGCTACCACATCCTATAATACATTGTATATTGTATACTGTAATGCAAATGTATTCTAAAGTGATTTCTGTGTTTGATACAACAGACTATGTGATAATTATACTGTACTGTTGGAGTTAAAATGTATTTTTGCTGCATGTAGGTAAGGTTCTGTATGTGGTCTCAGTTCCGTAACCAATATGGAGCAGCCGTTGTCGCCCCGGGAGTCGGGTCAGTTTGTGGCGGAGCGGAGCCAGGACGTTTTTGTGGATGAGGAGGGAGTGATGAAGGTGGCAGAGATGCTCTATTCACTAAGAAATACAGAAGCTTTTACTGCCAGTGGCTGGAAGAAGATGAACCCACTGGCGCCATCTCCAGACACCGATCAGGCCATCAACTGGGTGTTTGTAACAGACACCGTAAACTTCTCCTTCTGGCCCGATCAGGAAGACCAGCAATGTGAAGTGATCTACAAAGGAACCACTTATAGAGGCTACATGGCTTTGTGTGCAGCCATCACCAGGGCAATGGATGATGGTAAGAACATCTACAGGACAAAAATCACCCAGAAGTCCCACTCCCATAGTGCCTCGGTTATAGTATATGTTAATTCTATAGCTTTTTTTGTCTACATCTGTTTGGTGAAGGCCATTATCATAATTCATTATCGTTGCTTAATCCTCTACAGGGGAAAGGGGGTTCCCCATGCAAATACACCCAGGACAGGTCGCCAATCTATCCCTGTGCACACTCACTCACACAAACACACACAGACTATAGGGGCAATGTAGAACAGGCAATTTACCTTGAATCCATGTTTTTGGACTGTGGAAGAAAACCCATGCAGACACAGGGAGAACATTGACGCCCCACCCAGATTGGGATTCGAACTGGGAATTGCCAGTAATGAGAGGCCACCATGCCGCCCCATTATCAAAATTGTTAAGGTATATAAGAATAAAAAAAAACATTTGTTGTTATAAAGAGAAGACGCATTTCCCTATTTGTTCTTGTTAAACTTTAGTCCACGGTTAGATCTATTAACTTTATTTATATAACTATAACTAACAATAACTTTATTTGTTATGTGGCAATGTGGTGGCCATATTGGTCAGGTAAAGTTTCCTTCAGTCGCTTGCCTTCTGTATCCTGATCACCAGATCAGTATATTTCACCCACTTGTTCTAAAAAGGGACTTAAAGGTTATTGAGGTCTGTTGTTTTTACTCTTTTCTATTACAGGCATACCTATAACAGACCCCGCCTACTTCTCTCAGATGACCGAGGCTGATTTGGCGCACGTCCTTAGATCGGACAGTAGCACGCCGATGCCTATGCTGAAAGAGCGCCACCAAGTTCTCACAGAAGGTGGCCGAGTGCTCATGCAGTATGAAGGGTCTTTTCAAAAGTTTATAAGCCAAGGACAGAGGGATGCGGAGAAAATGGTGCGTTTAATTGTGGAGAAGATCCCATCCTACAGAGACGAAGCCACCTACGAGGTACACAAATATACAATGACTGTTTATTTAATGTGTATCCGATAAAAAGTCAGGGCAGTTGGTTTTATGATATTAAAGTAGTTGTGACAACTTTTGTTTAGAAGGGATTATAATAGTCATGGCAACCAATTTTTATGGGGGATTATAATTGTGGCTAGTTTTTTTTTTTATAAAGGATTATAAATAGATTATAACAGTCGTGGCAGTCATTGTTTATTGGTAGGTTATATTAGTAGCTGAGGCACCTTTTCTGCCTTAAAGGGATTATAAAGGAACTATGGGGAATTATGAAAATCATGTTGATTGATTTTATGGGATTATAATAGTCATGGCAATTGTTGTTCATAGGAAATTATAGCAGCTGTGGTAATCGTTGTTTATAAAGGATTATGCTTAGTTATAATAGTTGTCAATCATTTATGCAGGATTATGGTAGTTTTGTTAATACATTTTGTTAATGAGGGATTATAAAAGTCATGTCAGTTGTTGTTTATGACGGATTAAATTAGTTGTGGCAACTGTTGATTATTAGTTGATTATGAGAAATTGAAAAAGTTTGTAAGAAACTATAGCAGTTGTGATTATAGTTGTGTATATGAAATTACAGTTGTCGTGGCAACCGTTGTTGAAATTATAGTAGTTGGAAAAGACGTTGTTTATTGCTCTTAGCGTTTAGGAATAAAGAATAAATAAAATGACTTTTAAACCGCCTACACCTCTTTAACCTGTGCTGCTTGTACTTTAATAACTCAGGGAAAGAAGGTTTCCTTCTATAAGAGAGCTCAGATTCTGGTGGCGGACTTCTGGGGGGTCATGGAGGCCAGAGGAGAAGGAAACATCCCCAACTTGGACTATCTGACCATGTTTGCTGATTACCGGGTGCCTCAGGCCCTCGTCTACCTGGGGGCTCTGCGCTACTCCGATGCACTAATGGAGGCTTTAAAAAAAGGTGGGTTGTTAGGGTGTGGTAGCTGAGTGGTTAAGGTGTTGGGTTATTAATCTAAAGGTTGTGGGTTCGAATCCCAGGTTTACCGAAGTTACCAATGTGGGTTCTTAAGCAAGACCCGTAACTCTCATTGCTTCAGGGGGGGGGGGGGGGCTATATCAACCT
>JAOUQT010015733.1:0-11987 GCA_025769995.1 Xyliphius kryptos | reverse complement strand
AGAGAGGACCAAGTCTCCATGGGGGACTCCTTCTCCTTAATAGATCAGGTGTCCGTATTTAACAATTGAAAAAAAAATATATATATATATATAACTATTTAAGTCCTTGAGTTCATCCTCCAGTATTGCAACACTATCAGTCCAACAGAAGTCCAGGTTCCATCCCGTAATCGTTGTTTGCCGCAGTGCTCCGGCAGCGGCATGGCCAAAGAGCCGACAACACCTCAAGACGACACCTCAAAAAAAAAAGTGGTTAGAGCTCATAAAGCACAGTAATTATGTAATAAACTGAGTACACACATTTACATTTGGTCATTTAGCTAAAGCTTTTATCCAAAGCGAGTTACAAGTATCCTACCTTGACTGGGGTGAGAACACAGGGTTGACACAGCACCCTGAAGCCATGAGGGTTAAAGGTCTTGCTTAAGGACCCACATTGGTAGTTTGAGCAGACCTGGGATTTGAACCCACAACCTTCAGATTGATAGCCCCACACCCTAACGACTGACCGACCACACCCTCACACTGCAGTGTACTTAGTCAAGAGGGCGCACTGGAATAGCAGGACATGCAGAATGCCAGAAATGCAGGACATGTGGTATGTAGTAGATAGATTTGTCGGTCACAAGGTGAATTTAATGAGTTTGTACTGTTCTTATATACATTATTAAAACACAGGGACAGTCTGAAGCAAATCCTCCTATTTTTTGCTAATAATACAGTATTTTTGCAGCTCATGACAATTTTATATGGAATATTCAGGTCGCATAAGAAGAAACGCCTGAACCAAACTGTTTACATCTATAGAAATTCTGATGATAAAAGTGATTCTATGCAAGTTTTTTTATTGTATACATTTGTAATTTTGGATCTATGTAAAAACTTTACAGAAATGTTTATAAATATGACCTTATTAACTGCTTTTGTGTCTCTATTATTCTGACATTTATACAGCTAATCCTGATGATTGTGCACATTTTATAATAAAATATTTTAAAATTAAAATTGTGGTTTATTGCTCTTCAAAACATCTGAAGATGTTAAGCATGATTTATTTTTAGTTATTAGTTGTGTAGTTTAAAAATGAATAATCAGATAATGTTGTTATTTGAATTATCATAACCGATTAAAGCTTTTTAGCCTCAGAAGACTAAAATTATTCCACAAAGTATTTTAAATTAAAATGACATTTTTTCAAGTATTGTTTATGGTATAAATCCAGTTTTTAAACACAATGTCCATGTATTTTTTTTGCCATGTCCTTATGGAAGACAATGAATATGTCAAGTTTCGGGCTTGTTTAAAAATTAGTGCTCTGTCTTAAATCATATTTTTAATATTATTAGAGGAAATTCAAATGTAATGTTTTTATGGACTTGATAAGAGTAATAAAGAGGGTACAAGTAATTATGAGTGACCTTTGTTCTGCCTCATGATATATAACAGATATAAATCCTCAGACTCAGGTCTCATTCTGTGCTGCAACATGGCTTTCCTAAAAATTGCTCTTGGAATTGGATTATGCATTTTATTCTGTATTGATGGCTATTATTCTGCTGTTCCGGGTAAGTATTTCACTTTTGTAGCTATGATTTACCTTATTAGTGTGTGTTTTGTAATTGGGACTGCATTTCTTTTAGATTTTGGAGTTGATAGACAGTAATACTGTAATAGTTCCTTATTATAAAACAATTAATTTAGTGATTTCTATGTTTTAACATATGTTAGCTCCCTTGAATCACAGCAAGAAAGTGAACACAGTATCCACAGTATCCACAGTCTCTATCAGCACTGCGTTGTGTGATTCACTGTGATAAACCAGCACAACACATTCTGACAAACCAGCACATTAATGTCACTGCTGAGAATAATCCAGCACCAGAACAGTGTCTGTTTTACTGGGATCCTGTGCTTGTTGTTGACAAATTAAAAAAGATAGTAAAAGGAAACTAAAAAAGTATGCAATTAAACAAATGGCTAAAGTCGATTCATAGAACTGCATTTATATTTACAATAACTGAAATTTCTATTATGATGTACTATATAGAAACAGTCTTCGCCAAATCTGTAGACCCATTAATAAATTCCATGTATTATTTTACCCTGTGTGAAATTATTCAAGCACCAGTCATTATATGAGATCCCCACCACGGTTTTGCTGATAACTTATAACTTACATTGTTGAATGCAAAACTTAATTTAATAATAATAACCATGCAAAGACTATTGTGCGTTTGCTTTTCAGTAGCTGAAGAGAGTCCAGACTTTTGGAACAAGAAAGCCAAAAGTGCCATCGACATGGCTCTGACTATAAAACCAAAGGTCAGCCTGGCCAAGAATCTCATCCTCTTTTTGGGAGATGGTAAGTATTTTCATAAATGTAAGCTCTGTGCTTTATACATTCCTCTTATACGGATTGTCTAATGTCCACCGTCTCCAATCCAAAATAATTTCTCTGCACTAAAAGTAAATGGTACATCAGTTCTTTAACCTCCAAACCAGTCTTATAGGAACAACAGCACGAATGCTCGTCCTATCAGACCAAGATTAGAAAAACCTCCTGTTTCAGGGAAACAAGTTGCGTAGCACACGCCGTATAATTGCGCTCTTTCCCAGAATAATGTTGCTGGTTTTATTTCTGCCTCGCCACCATAAACTCCGCAAGTATTTCTGTAGTCAGCTTATTGTTGAGCAGACTGTATAGCTATGCTTCCGTGACTAAGAACGACGGATAGCACGTCTCCAAAGGCATCTCAATGTTGGCAAAGATTACGGCCATGTTGCCAAGTTCCAGAACAACAGTTTTGTTGATGACTGAAGCAGAAATTTGTATGACGTTTATGAAACTGTTGTTACATATGAGGCAGTAAACATGGTGGGTGTGGAAAAGTTGGGCGCCATTTATTCGGGGACACTTTTATCCAAAGCAACTTACGGGGGTTGGAACACAGAGTAGATACATGCTCCCTGGAGCAATGGGGTAAGGGTCTTACACAAGGACCCACATTGGTAACTTCAGTGGATCTGGGATTTGAACCCACAACCTTTAGATTGACAGACAGTCCAACACCCTCAGCGGTGGGATTTAAGTAGAACTGATATAAGTAGCGGTGGGATTTAAAGATTATAATTTACATCATTTAAGGATTCTGTATGCAACCACCAAAATCATCACACCAATAGGCAAATGTTTGATATCTCACTTGAAAATATGAAATTAATTTTTTTTTTAAATATGTACCTATTACATCCTTCTTTAGTCTTTTGTGACGGTCTTCTATAATACTGGTCCACGTCCACGTGCGCCATTTGGTCAAAAGAGGATTTTTGAGGTTGAGCACGGTGGTTGACTAAAAGCCTGGGTCGGCGGTAGATTGTTAATTTATGTAACTTAAGAGTAAATTAAAAAGGAGATTGGGATTCAAGGGACCGTGATGATTTGGCAGTGATTTGATACTCATGGTTATTCTTTGGACAAAAAACACATGTTGTGTATTAATATCACAGACTTCATTGAGACCTGGCTGATTGTTTGTGTCGTACAGGGATGGGAATTCCAACTGTTACAGCGGCTCGGATTCTTAAAGGACAGCTAGAAGGGAAAAATGGAGAAGAGAATATGCTAACCATGGACGGCTTTCCTTATCTGGCCTTATCAAAGGTAATTTCTACTTAAATCAGTTCTCATTAAGAGGGACACCTGATAACTAGTATATTAGTGTTGCTTTTGGTACTTTATTTGAGATATAGTGTGATATAGTAAGTCCATTAGATTTATTTCAGTGTGATGTAATTCTTATAGCTTGATGTTTGAATCTTACTGGCTGGTCAGGTGATGTTATAGATAGATGTACATTATACATAATGTTGTTATTGCTGCTGTAGTTTCATATTCTATATTTTATTCATGCATTATCTTCCGCTTAATCCTCTTCGAGGGTCGCAGTGGGGTACCCCATGCCTATCCAGGGGCTACGTCTCATGCGAATACATATCTATATAATTTTAACTAGCTTTTGAGAATTTGTTTTCTGTTTACAGACCTATAATGTGGATCAGCAGATGCCCGACAGTGCTGGTACAGCTACGGCGTACCTGTGTGGTGTTAAAGCAAACTATGGCACGATGGGTGTAAGTGCTGCAGCTCGTCTATCCAAATGCAGCACCATGAAAGGAAATGAGGTTAAATCGGTGCTCCATCGAGCCAGAGCTGCAGGTATGATGGTGATAGTGTGTTAAGCTGATAGCTCTCTTGTTGGATAACAGTTACTTTTGAAGCATGCAATTAACTTGAAAACTCTTTCGGAAGCACTTACCATAACAAAACAAAAAGATCCAAAGAACCAAATTGTCAAATGATCAGGTTTGATAATACTGCGGTTCAGGGGGTATTAATTAATTTTTATTTTTATTTTTTTTGCATTTTTTTTATTTTGAACATACACAGCGGTACAACTGTACATTATTCTGATGTCCATATATATACACATACACCACCATATTTACAATACATTAAAAAATAAAACATCAAGAGTAAACATACATCCTTACATAAAATAAGGAGAAAGTAAAATAATAACAAGAAATAGGTGATACGGTGGCTTAGTGGTTAGCACCTTCTCCTCTCAGAGCTGGAGATTCCCGGTTCGGACCCCGATCTGGGTGGATTTTCCATGTCCTCCCCGTGTCTGTGTGGGTTTCCTCCGGGTTTTCCGGTTTCCTCCCACAGTCCAAAAATATGGATTCAGGGTAAATTGAATGCTCTAAATTGCCCCTTATAGTGTGTGTTTGTGTGTGTGGCTGTGTGAGTGAGTGAGTGTGTACCCAGCAATGGATTGGTCCCCTGTCCTGAGTGTAATTGCCCAGCGCCCAAGACGTTCTTCCCTGGATGGGCATGGGGAACCCCACCGCGATCCTCATACAGGATTAAGCAAAAGATAATGAATGAATGAATTTTCATAGTTTGCAATTCATAGTTTATTCAGTGAGATTACATTTTTTCCCAACATTAAAACCATAAATGGTTCCCAATGACTGGCAAACTCTTTTTGTTTGCTTTGTACAGTGAGGGTTAGTCTCTCTCGTCCAATCGAATGTGACTGTTTTATTATCCACATTGTTAAAGTAGGAACTTTAACACAACACAACACAATATCCTCTGCCTTTACTGACTTCTGTTGTTTTCTCACTTGTATGTCCCTTTGAATAAAAGCATGACGACCTGCGGGAACACCTATACAAGCTTGGTTGATTGATACCAATCAATTATTAATCCTCATTCCTCTGAAAGAACACAGTATTCATGATTCTGGGTGACTGTGGATTATGTTGCTCAACCAGTTAATGTCTTTTTTCCAAATTTGTTACACAATTTGGAAGCACAGATCTGTGGTTTTCTGAATATCATTATTTGCAGTTGGACTGCAAAGTTTTAAGCGAACTGGCCCAAACCCTGAAAATCAAATGGAGTATACTCATTATTTTGCAAACAACAATAAAAACCTACACCACTTACTTTACTCAGCATTTTTGGTGATTAAATGTGGGCTCTAATGATGTGAAGTTTATTTGTTGCATCAGGTGAAGAATTGCTTCAGTTTTTATTGTGAAAATGTTTGTCTGCTTCTGCAGGGAAATCTGTGGGCATTGTTACCACTACCCGGGTACAACATGCCTCTCCTGGGGGAGCTTATTCCCACACTGTAGACCGTGACTGGTACAGTGATGCCAGCATGCCCAAAGATGCTTTAACTGAAGGCTGTAAGGACATTGCCTACCAGCTCGTCCACAACACAGATATTAACGTAAGGTTACCTGCACAGTTACATCATTCTCCTTAATCCCTTTTGAATGAGTGAGTGTGGGCCCAGCAATGGGTTGGCGCCCTATTTTGGGTGTAGCTGCCCAGCGCCCAAAATGTTCTCCCCTGGATGGGCATGAGGAACCCCACCACGACCCTCATAGAGGAATAAGTGGAAGATAATGAATGGATGGATGGACTAAAGCAGCTCACTGCTTGTTTTCATGTGATCTGATTCTGTGTTAAAAATATAAATAGAATGATTTTTTTAAAATACTTTTTTACTTTAAGTGCATGTAGGTCTACTAAAGTAAAAAAAAAACACTCATACTTCAACTTAAGTATTATTTTACTACTTTTACATCATTAACAGAGTTCAGTACTATTGCCGCATTTGTATAGATGTTATTCTGAAATGTTAAATCCAATTGGTTTAAAAAATATTTCACTGTACTGCCGTGCTGTGCATTGTAGGTTATTTTAGGTGGAGGAAGGCAGTACATGCTTCCTAAAGAAACAACTGACCCTGAATATTCCACAAGCACCGGGGAACGCCTGGACAAAACCAACCTGATCGATGTGTGGCTTAAAAATAAAAAGGTAAGCACAAAAAACTGTGTAATTCAATGACAACTTTAAACACTGAGGTGGTGGGATTCACGTCTGAGCAACAAAACAGTAGTTTGACCAATTTTATCATTTATTTCCCTTTTTTTCAGAATGCAAAATATGTTTGGAACAAAGCTCAGTTTGATGCTGTGGATGAGAAGACCACCGATTATTTGATGGGTAAAAATCATTTAGTCGTCTTTTAAGAGTAAATTCTTAAAACAAAAATATAGATGTTCTGCCACAGCTTTTGTAAAAGCATTCTAATGGTTAGTTTTAAATAATATTAATTGAACACAACTCATACACAATGTTTGACTTCTCAGAGGTGTCTTTTTTAGTATTACAGAATTTATTTATAATTACACTTGTTTTCCAGTATTATAACTTTTTTAATCATTTTGATTACAGACTTTCTTCTGTATGAGTGTTTGGGCTAATTTTTGGCATGTATCATTCTGACAAATGCATTACAAAACTTGTGCATTTAGTCCTTTTCGGTTTTCATGTTGCACCTTTAGGTGATATCCTGCAGTAACAGCAGTCTGTAACCAGAAAAGCAGTTTAAATGGCCACTGGTGGTTTTTGCATGGTTTGGAAATTTTTAGGTCAAAGGAGATTTGTGTGTGTTCAGGGCTTTTTGAGCCGAAAGACACCAGGTACGAGCTGGAGAGGGATACGAAAAATGATCCATCGCTTACAGATATGGTGGAGAAAGCCATCAAGATCCTCAGCAAGAACCCCAATGGATTTTACCTCTTTGTGGAAGATAAGTGTTCAATTTAATCTACTGCACATTACATTCACATCAGAATTATACACTCAAACGGTGGGTCCCGACCCAAAAGTGTTTTAGTTAACTTCAGAAACGTTTAGTTTCTCTGCAAAAATTAGGTCTGTTTTTTTATGGTTGCTTCAGATTTAATAGACGTGATCACATGACCTGCAAAAATAGTAGTATTTATTTACTGAACGTAACATTTCAAAATATAAATTACAAATAAATAACTTCTTATATAAATAATAATAAATATAAATGAAAATTGAATGATTTGATGTTTGGTAATGGGAAAATTGTGATCATGTGTTTGTTATAAATGTTCATATAGGAAAAGAGATTTTAAAAGGACTCTTAAATCTGTTCATTTATTTATCTGTTTATCCAATCAGAGCCGCTGATGGTGATGGAGTTAATTACACTGAGAGAGAGAGAGAGAGAGAGAGAAAGAGAGACAGACATATAGGCATTTTGCTTCCATTTCTTTATTTTTTTTTCTTTCCTTTCTTTTATTCATTTTTTTTTATTTTATTGTTTGTTTCATTCTTTTTTTTAATTTCTTTCCTTTATTTCTTTCATTTCTTTATTTTTGTTTCTTTCTTTATTATTTTATTTTATTAATTTCTTTCATTTCTTAAACTTTTTTCTTTCTTTTCTTTCGTTTCTTCCTTTTCTTGCTTTTTTTTTTTGTTTTTTTTCGTTTCTGTCTTTCTTTTCTTTTTTTTCATTCCATTCTTTAATTTCTTTCTTTCTTTCTCTTTCTCTACCTTCAGAGTTTTCTTTTACTGCATATAGGAATGTAATTTTGGTTAGCATAAAGCAGTTTCAAAAGTCAAAGTCCCTCCCTCCCTCACTCTCCCTCTCGAAGAGAAATTTAGGGCAATCAGAAGATGTAAAATATTGCGGAAATACACAACAATTTTTGGTACATTACCTTATTTCTTAAACTATCACCCTCAGCACAAGTCAGATAAAAAAATGATCCTGGCCTACATTTTCCATTTTGATAACTCATCTGTCGTGTTGAATGATGGCACTGTGGACCGGCCTGCGCCCTGAACTGCACATGCATCAGATTTCACTGCATTCCAAGATTTGTACCAGATTTGTTTTGGAATATGAGAGCCAGATGAGTTTATATATGTGGTCTAAAGTGGTTTACATGTAACTAGCTCTGCCGTATATCTGGAGCAGATGGGTTTTGGAACAGAACTAGAATGTGGACAACTGTAAACATACGGACAATGAACGATTAAATGTTTAATGACCTACGATCTGTTGCTTTCCTTCACGGGGTAGAATAGATCACGGACATCATGCCAGTGAAGCTAAGAAGGCTCTTTACGAAGCAGTGGAATTCGACCGTGCCATCACCCGAGCTGCGCAGATCACCTCTGAATATGAAACCTTGACTGTGGTCACTGCTGACCATTCACATGTCTTCTCCTTCGGTGGATCTTCACCCAGGGGCAACCCGGTGCTAGGTGGGGTTTATTTTTATTTGATTCAGATTGATAGAGGTCTGAATGTTCTGGCTGAATAGGAGGCATAAGGGTTTAGTTGCAACTTTTTATGACAAAAAATCGTCTTACTCTGAAATCACATTTAAAAAATCCTATATAACTGAAGATGCCTGAAAAAACCTTTTATGTTGTATACTTACGCAATCATTTCAGTCTTGTTGCATAAAACAGGTTTCAGGTGCAGTAATTATAAAGATCCTAGGAACAGAAAATAATGTGAAAATAACAATAACATTCTAATGACAATGTAATTCAGTTACATAATGTTTGATTAGTGAATAGTATGATCGTTAATAAGACTGAGTTTAAACTACTGAATTGTTCAGTTATACATACCTACAAATGCCAACGCCCTCACTGACTCACCACTAATTCTCCCACTCAGTCTCCACAAGCCTGAAATTTGGCATCATGATTTCCTGTCATGTCCTTGGAAAAATTAAGTACTTCTCACCTTCCTACATTTGACATCAAACGCAAGACCCCTCCAGTGTCACTTTGAAAACCTACAAGCCTGAAAATTGGCACCATGCTTATCCTTGGAACAACTAACGGGTTCTTGCTTTCCTACGTTTAATTATTCGTTCGCTATCGCCATCGAACGCAACACCTCGAATGCATTGGGGTCCTTGCGATTACCTCAAAGTCTGAAACTTGCTCCATCATTCCTCATCATGTCCTTGAAAACCTACAAAAAATCCACATTAGCAAGCAACCATACGGACAACGTAGTCACAACAATCGCCCCAAACCTCACTCTATAAACATACATTTATTTGAAATATATAAACTCCAAATCCATCACTTATTCAAAAACATCTGCCTTTTAACTTTCACGTTGTTATCAGGTTCTCCCTGCAGAACAGCATGGGCATTCCACTAGTTAGTTTCAGTAAATCATTGACTAAAATTATTATATAAATTGTTTTACATTTATTAAACAGTGCTAATCTGGAAATGCATCTGTAAATGTAGCATGTTGTGTTCTGCAGGGCTTTCCAGTAAAACTGCCAGTGACAAGAAACGCTTTACCACTGCTCTTTATGGGAACGGACCAGGATATGCAGTCTCCGGTGGATCCCGTCCTAACGTCGATGCTAAACTTGCAAGTAAGTTTATCAACTTTTTTACTAAAATCAACAATATTCTCAATATCAGTCATGAATAAGTGCAGAAAACAGAAGAACATGTAGATCTCCACTTGGATCTCAGTGGAGGTTCTGTGAATGGAGTGTTTCTTATTGGAAAAGACTTGTCTTTACATTGAGTGTGTCATCTTTTATCAGTATCTGGTCACAATGTTTCTGGGCATGTTATTCATTAAGTGGTTTTGGTGACAATGCCTCATATTGATGGAGTGTCTTAATGGCAACGGTGGGTAGATGGTGCATGTATTGGTGTTTGTTTCTGGAAACGTGGTTTTTCTTTGTGAAATGTCATGGAATGGCAGGGTCTTCATGTGGGAATGTCTTGTAATGGCGTCTTTGCAGAAATGTTGTCAAGTGTGAATGTCCTATTGTGGTCTTTTTGTGAATCCTTAAAGGCGGTGAAACTCCATGTGGCAATGTTTTGTGGTCGGTCTAAAGGAATTAGTAATGTTTGTAAATGGCAATGTTTTGTCGTGGTATCCATGTTGGTCTCTTTGTGGGGATGTTTTAAACTGGCTGTGTCTTTGTCATAGTGTCTTTGTGCGAGTGCCTGGAAACCTTTTATGGTCTTTTTGTGGGACTTTTTTCTAAATAACACAAATGATCTTGTCATGATTTTTTCTGCAAATTTCTTAAAATTGCATTTTCTTGTAACCCGGAGGAAACCCACGCGGACACGGGGAGAACATAGCAACATAGCAGATTGGGATTTAAACCTTGCTTGTCGGTTGGTAGAAGTGTTTCTTAATAAGAATCTCCAAGTATGTTAGTGAAAAACCTTTACATTTAGACATTTAGCAGATGTTTTAATCCAACGCGTCTTACAAATGAGAGAACAACACCGTCAGTAGTTAAGGAAAAACCAGCTCCACTGTAGGATCATCAAACCTGAGCAAGAAGATGAGGCTGCAGTCAACGAGTCTGAGTGTGTTTAGTACAGATGGATTGAAGGTAAGAGGGGGCAGATCCAGAGATTGTCCTGTAGGTCAGAATCAGTGCCTTGTATTGAATGCAGCAACAAGAGGGAGTCAATGGAGAGAGAGGAGGGATGGAGGGTCATGAGTTCGCTTGGGTTGGTTGAACACATGTGGGCTACAGAGTCTGAATCAGCTGTAGAGGCTAGGGATGGGATGAGGGCTTGGAGCAGCCGCTGAGTAGCCTGTTTGTTTAAAATAGGTCTGATCTTCCTGATGTTGTACAGAATGAATCTGCAGGAACGGTCAGCTTTACTGACCTGATCAGAGAATTTAAGATGACTGTCACCTTTAAAAGTAGTAATGCAGGATGTGCGGGTGTGATCATCGTGAGCCTACTAACATACTGTGTCTCTTGGTTTGGTTCCACCTCATCTCTTTCTGTGCTGTTTAGACACCACTGGATATTCGCAGCAGTCTGCCGTCCCTCTGTCATCTGAAACACATGGCATAGAAGACGTAGCGATCTTTGCTAAAGGCCCGATGGCACACCTCTTCCACGGCGTGCAGGAGCAGAGCTATATTGCCCATGTCATGGCCTATGCTGCCTGCATCGAGCCCTACACTGACTGTGGCCTAGAACCCCATAAACAATGGAATCACGCTGCATCCATCCAGCTTAGCATCGTCACACTGCTGCTTGGCCTCATGGCTTCTATTGTCTCGTTAATCTAATAATACCTGCTCTGAAGAAATCTGCTGTTTGAAGAAATATGTACGTGTGAAATAAGTGTGAAATAAATTATGGTCAATGCACTAAAGTCTTAGGATTTGTTTTGTAATATAGTGCAAATTTTCTGATAAATATTATGTGATTTTTCTTTAAATTTGGACGGTACATTTACTTTGACTTAAAGATGAACTGATTTACTGCATTTTTGGTAGTAAATGATTACAAAAGCTGTTCTTCATAGCCATGGCTGCAGTGCTCACAGGAGATTCCTACATGTGATCAGTGTGATGTTACTGTTTCTATTTGAGATTCATCCATATTCTGCTGACGGTCAGTTAAATATGAATTAAAAGACCGTGCATAACTTTAATTGTTAAAAGTCAGTCTCATATTTTAAATTTAAATAGGGAGTGGTAGCTCAGTGGTTAGGGTGTTGGACTATTAATCAGAAGGTTGGGGGTTCAAATCCCAGGTCCACTGAA
>JAOUQT010015732.1:0-22540 GCA_025769995.1 Xyliphius kryptos | reverse complement strand
TTCTCTTAACCATTCATGACCATTCACTGCACTCTAAAGTGCTGCCCTTAATGGCACAGCAAAGTGTAGAGCTTGTAAACCAGCACCATTCATAAACATTTAGTAAACCTTGTGCGTTGAAAATCCATTATGAATATTCTAGTTGTGCATGTATTTTTCTGTTTCATACATAAACTCACATGCATACTATATCTTTACATTTTTAGTGTATTTTTAAGTCTGTTAATATATATATATATATTTTAAAACCAACTTGCTAACTATCTTCCTTTTGCTGACTTGTTTATTACTGAGCTTGTAATATGTTTAAGGTGCATTCATTCTTTTTTTCTTTGTCTAATAAATGCCTTCATTCCTGGAAAGCGGCTTTGTTCCAATTCGATATCTTAAAAAGCACTATATAAATTAAGATCAATGTGTCTTTGTGTGCAATTATCCCACTCCTAGAATCCAGGCCACACCATTTCCACTACTATGTAATGTAAGTGCACAGAATGGGGGTGAAGCTATGAGACTCCCTGTGCTCCGTGAATGAGGAAGTGCTTGAGTTGGCCAGAAAGGATGCTGCTTTGAGTCTGCGCCCGTCACCTTGAACTCTTGAGGAACCACAGAGTTTAAATGAACACGATTTAGAACAGAAAGGCATGGAGCGGACTGGATAGAGCGAAGAACTAGAGAAAGAAAATGTGAGAGTATATTAGTTGGAAACAATGGCTTTTACTGGGTTACAGGACATGCACTTTATGCATTTTATTTAGAAATGTATATAAACACACCTATAGTTCATATTTCCCTACTAATGTTTAAGCATGAACAACTTCAAGCCATTTTTAAAGACATAAATGAGACAAAATACAAACAAGTTTTTAAAAAAGGCAATTTCGGTCCTCAAATTTCGGTCCTTTTCCGATTGACTGAACAATTAATTTAAGTGTGTCAGAGGATTTTTAAAGAATAAAAATGTTTGTATCTAAGCCTACTTTTGTATAGAGTATTATCTTGCATTTAGTCCTATTATCAGCAAATCTCAGTCCTCTGCCTAAATCTCCTGGTATGGCCACCAATCCAAGTTAAGGATGTTATTGGGCCAATTGCTTGTGCTGAATTGCGATGCACAGCTGAAAAGCATTATACTAATAACATTATACTAGGTTAGTTTAGTATCTGAAGCATCAGCAGTAGTTGGCTTGCTTACAGGCTCAAAATGGCCAAAAAGAAACAACACTGGCCGATAAAAAGAAAAGCCTGAGATGGGCCCAGTGTGAGGGACGTCTTTTTCTTGGCAATTCAGCCATGAAGTCGAGCTTACCGAAGTCGCCTCTTGACGTTAATGCGGACGCTGGTGTTCAGCTGTCAATTGACAGCCTGTAAGGAGTCTTTCTCTCAAATTGCACACCAAGATGTTTATCTTCTTGCACAGTTGTGCACCTGGGCCTCCCACTCCTTTTTTCTGTCCTTGTTAGAGCCAGTGTGTGTAACTCTTCGAAGGGAGTAATTAACAACATGGCAAGATATGTTCAGTTTCTTGGCAATATCTCGCATTGAGTAGCCTTCCTTCGTTAACACAACAACAATGGACTGACGGCTCTCTAAAAAAAGTTGTTTCTTTTTGGCCATTTTGAGCCTGTAAGCAAGTCAAAAACTGCAGATGCTTCAGATACTAAACTAACCTAGTATAATGTTATTAGTATGTTATTCAGCTGTGCATCACAATTGAGCAAGGGTGTCCTAACAACCAACTGGCCCACTAACATCCTTAACTTGGACTGGTGGCCATACCAGGAGATTTAGGTAGAGGACGGAGAATTGCCGATAATAGGACTGTAAGCAAAATTAGCTCCTATGGAATAAACAGGTTTTAATACAAACATTTTTTATTCATTAAAAATCATCTAATGCACTTAAATTAATTGTGAATTGGACAATATTGTTTGCAAATTGCATGACGTTGTGTTTTTCTTTCAAAAAAGTGGGAAATTTGCAAGTGATCCTAAACTTTTAAGTGGAAGTATACTGTGTAACACAAATAGTTGAGTGTGTATGTTTTTGTTACCTTCTCTTCTTTGAAGGTCTCTCAGTTTGTTTTTGGCTGGCTCATTTCCTTTAGCTATTGCTTTTTCGTAGTACGTCACTGCAGTTCTGTTACACTGAGGAACTCCAAATCCTTGTTCATAGCACTGACCAAGAAACAAGAGACCTGTACTGTTCTACACACAAACACACACAAGCTTTAATATAGGCTGCAGCTACTGTATGCAGTAATTGATCTTGCAATAAGTAATATATTGTTGCTTGCTGACCTACAAACAGTTCTAATATTGTCATTGGTAATACGTTTTTCCAGTGAGAAATTAAACGACATGTACCAAATACTAAATTTAACCATTACAGATTGCACTAGCCTTAAAATAGTCCTAAACAAGTGACATTTAGTTTTTAGCCCCCAAAGAAACAGAGAGCACACATTGGTGGCTAACATTACTTTTATTGTAATGTCATAAATTTGTTACATAGCTGAAATCTGTCAGTTGACTGATTGTTAATCTCCTATTTAACGATCCAAATTCCAATTGTGCATTTTTAAAATTTATAATAAAGAAAATAATGTCAAGAATGTGAATGTTACAAAATGTCAGTATTTTCAATAATATTATAAATTGATGGTGTAACTCACCCCACTTTGTGCTGCCTTGGTGAAATACTGAACTGATTTTAGTTCATCAGCATCTGGACCACGAGAGAACAACACACCCAGATACAACTGAGCCTGAGAATGACAAAAAAAACAGACTTGTGGTCTTATTTATTTTGATACATTATTTATATTAATATTACTTTTGGTCTTTGTGTGTACCTGTATATGGCCAGCTGCAGCAGCGTCCTGCAGCAGCGAGATGGAAGCAGCAGTATCAGTGTGTCTACCATCTGAGTTTTGTTGCCCATCACAGTTCAGTAGGAGTTTGGCATAGCAGTACTTGGCCTGTATGTGACCTTCAGATGCTGCACGACTATAAAACTCCAGAGCCTATAAGTACACACACAAGCACATCCTAGAATAATTAAACAGCTATTTAAAGGAAAAGGGGTACAAGTCAAAAAATCCACTACACAACAAGCAAAACACTGGCTCGAGGGCCTTTGTACTCTAACCTGTTGTGACGCGGTGGCGTTGGGGGGCGTGGCGGAGCCGCGGCGCTGATCTGGGAGGATTAGCGCACCTGAAGCGGCTCTGCCTAAATGACTGTGTGCCGCTTTATAAGCTGCCTGAACACACGCTGCGTAGAGAGAGACCGACCACGGAGCTGGTGACGTGGAGGACCCAGCACGGCTACCAAGTACTGTGAATGATCGAGATTCTGTATGTAGTCGTGTTGGGTCGTAAATAAAGCCAGTTTCGTGGGAAAAACTCCTGTCTCCAGTCCTCATCATTCCTTACCCCGTTACAGTCCCTTTCTAACTTCTGCTGAGGTTATATATCTGGCTATCATTATTATAAAAACATTATGCATTTCCAACTTTTGTGACTTTTAATAAACAAATATCATTAATATTGATTTTAAAATAATTACATGCTCATGAGTCTATACTTACTGAATATTACTAAAACAATCACAGTTTTACAAGTTATATTGATAAGATGACCTTCGTATCACATTATAACACAATTGATTTAATTGGACAAACAATTTAGAGTGTACAATATAACTGGATGATTTCTAGACTAATTCTGTCGCTCTCTATGATTTTGTGCCATGTCAAATGAAGGTTGTACAAACTAGTGTGGTTACGCATACTTTAATTGGCTGTCTTCAAATATCCTTTCCTACAAACTGCCTTTTAAATCTTGGAATAAAACTTTAGTTTTCCTCTCAAGTATGTATTTAATTGAATTACACACTGGCCTGTTAAGACTCTCATTGCTTTAACAACACAATTAATTGCTGATACAAAACAAAATTTTAAGACTAACAGGCAACAAACATGATTATAAACAGAATTTTTTCTAATCTGCGTAGCACAGCTTCCTAGCATCTAGACAGTAATCATGTGACTACAGTATTTTATACTAAACCTGTATGTTTGTCAGATGGTCATAAAGCATCCAAAAATGTTCATTTCTTTATAAAAACTTTTATCATCAGCCATATTCACAGACATGTACGTAGTTGCAACTTTAATTGCCATGAGGACTGTAGATAATGTGGTATGTATTTTGTTTGGTATCTATAGCAAATCTATTTTGCATTACAATAGTTGAAACTGCAATGCAAATTGTTTCTAAAATCCATAATGCATCCAAGGTGTAATTTATGAATTATTGCTTCTTTGTAAATGTAGTTAATTAATTTCCAATGTCGAATACACCAACTAAATGTTTGTTAAATGTACATCATTTGTACATCATAGAATTATTTCAAATGATTTTGAAATGATTTAAATATATTTTTTTTTACAGGAAAAAAAGGTAGCATGGTATTTTAACAGTACTGAAAAAGATAAAGTGTGCTATTTTTTATGTAATAGTTGTCATCCTTACAAATCAAAAATCCATGTCTGCTCCATGTTCTGTCCCCTGATGTTTACTTACTTTTTTAGCATCCCATGTTTTTGTACTTTTGTTCACCATGATTCCTTCTTGGTTTAAAATGGATACTAATAACATAGGTATCAGACTAGAGCTGTTGAAGTGGTACTAAGCTTATCATTTTCCTGCATTCCACAAGTGTCAGCTAAATTCCATTTATCATACCAAGGGTCAAAGTGGTGTAACAAACATAACAACTGGCACATATCTTTTGTATTGCCACACTCTATCTTCAACACTTACTGGCACCATGATACACAGTGCCCTGTTTTTGTAGCATGCCATACAAAAATTATTCTCTCATCCATAGAGTATAAAGCATGTTCTGGCACAACACAATATTTTTGATATATTTGTGATTTTTTATGAATTTTTTTCTATTGTTTTGGTTTTGTTAGGAAATTCAGTTCAAGAAGAGTTTTTACCTCTTATTACCTGTATGTTAGGTTTTTACTCGTTTGATGCCCTACAGGAGCACAATAAAAATCAATATTTCCCAATTGTTACATTTATTTTTCCTTTATTTATGTACCCGTCTTTTTTTCCAAGCTTTTTATCAACAAGGTCTGTCCTGACTGTAAACTTCATAAGTACATGTTTGATTAAAGTTTCTGAAAAAAACTTTTTACACCTGGACTTTTCTGGCTACAGCAGTTAAGTTATCTTCCACTTATATTGTACCATGTGTGAAATATATTTTATGTTCTCTCTAGCAAATTCTTAATGGTAATAAGTAATATTTTGAAAATTTTCCAATTACATGTCCCATCTCTTTTCTTTCACGTATGTCGAAAGGAACGGCCATTATTTAAAATGTAATAAAGACTATTTCACTCTGGGCCATGTTCATATTTTTTAGTTACTATTACTTAGTTATTCACCTTTCCTTTACTCACACAAGTAGAGTACCTACCCACACTGCAATGCAAACAGCCTTACAATAGTTTTTGACCAGTATGACATGTCATTTATTCATTCATTAATTCATTCATTCATTATCTTCTGCGTAATCCTCTATGAAAGTTGCGGTGAGGGGGGAGAGGTTGGTCACCCAGGGGAGAACGTCTTCGGCACTAGACAAATACATCCGGGACAGGGCGACAATCTAACACTGTGCACACACTCACTCTCTCTAACACCAAAGACATACACACAGACCACAGGGGCAATTTAGAGTATTGAATCCTTGAATCTTTGTTTTTGGACTGTGGGAGGAAATCGTAGAACCCGGAGGAAGCCCACGCGTACATGGGGGGGAACATGGAAACTCCATCCAGCTTGGGATTCAAACCAGGAATCCCAAGCGCTGAGTAGCGAACATGCTAACCACTAAGCCACCGTGCCTCTCCAGTAATACACTGTGACAACGTGGCATAATTGGGCATTATTTTGACTGGCAGGTAGAGACAGGAGGGCAGATCAGGTAAATAAAGAAATCTTTCATCTCTTAATGTGTTTAATTATTTGTGTGTAATTTTCTGCATGAAGATTGCAAAGAAGGTAGCAGGTGGCTTAGGGAGGGGGATAAAAAGTGGAAAAATTTTCTATTTCTTTAATAGTAACAAGCCTATCTGCAGTGAGCACTAGAGACAGGTTTTGCCAAACCCAAATTATTTACTATTTTAGACTGGCTGGTGAAATGTTATGTGTAAACCCCCACTCACTAACCTTTTAAAGACAGTGCCCTTTTTATTGTGAGCCAGCATTACTCTTTTTGGGGCTTGACACTCACTGGAGTCACTGTGGGAATTTCAAAACCTGTACTGTTGGGCGGTGGATTTGGTCTTCTACTGGTCCAGCAGGAAGATGGAATATGAACTCTTCCAACATAACAAAGTCAATTTTTCTGACATCATACCCCTGCTTGAGCATCCACGTCCAGCCGGTGTCTTACAGATGTTGGGTTAAGAAAAACAGCTGATGCACTGTAAGATCCCTTGCCAGAATTTTGGATATTCCAGCATGTTGGCAGATGTTAGTTGCTGTGCTGCCAAACAGCCTCTTCTGAAACAGTGGCAGAAGATGAATAGCTCATTGGTTATCCAGCTAGTCCCAGGTCTCCGGAGGTCAACATAAAGTACATTTTTGCATCATTCTCTAGTCCCATCTTTATCAAGCTGGTTTAGAACAGCATAGAGGGAGGGGCCTGAATTGACGACCTCTTGATCTGGATCATCTTTAGTTTCCAGAAGCACCTGAAACCATCACTGCTGATTTACATACAGCACTAACATGGCCTGGTTTTGCTTCTATGTTAGGTAGTGTGTTAGACAGTGTGTTCCAGTAGTGTACTGGTCTTCAGTACTGGGTTTTGGGACCGCATGTGAAATAATGATTGAACACTAAGTACAAGGAAGACATTTATAATGGCTTTTAGTTATTAAACTGTCCATAAACAAATGCTGATTCAGTTGTCTAGACACGTTTAAAGTCTGGCAAGCTTATTAAAAACCAAGGCCTGGCAAGTTAAACACTAACCTCTGATCTGACCATGTTATAGACTGGCCTATTGTATATTATAGCTCATGATATAGTTTGGTATGTGAATATAAGAACTTTTAAATCAGTAAATTTAAGGCTTAAAAGCTTGTACCAAATAATACTTAATACTTAGGTCTCTGTCTCTGTAGGGGGAGGTCGAACAGCGGGTGATGGATTGAAATTGGAGCTAATTAATGCATCTGCTAGAGGTTTCTCTAATGATCAGTATGTGGACGTTAAAAGATGTGGCATCGGGGAAAGCTATTGCAGCTGCTACAGCAAAGTGGCTTTCAAAAGATACAGATCAGTCAACATAATGCATAATTTTCATGTAATTTATTTATGTAAATAAAGCCTGCTCCTTTGCTTGGTCTGCGGTCCTAATTGAGTGCTACAGTTTGTTGCTGAAACTTATGGTATGATGAGAATGCATGCGGAACAACAAAGGTACATGCTAGCTTCACCTGCATGAGATGCACAACTCCGGCCCACATCTCCCATTAATGAACACATGAGGAGTTATGTACTTAACAAAAATGTGAAATAACTGAAACCATGTTTTATATTCCAGTTTCTTCAAAATAGCCCCCCTTTGCTCTGATTACTGCTTTGCATACTGTTGGCATTCTAATGAATTATACTAGTTAACCCTTATGGCACACTTGAAAACCATTTCAGGTAACTACCTTTTGACGCTCGTTGAGAGAATGCCAAGAGTGTGCAAAGCAGTAATCAGAGCAAGGGGTGGCAATTTTGAAGCAACTAGAATATAAAACATGTTTTCAGTTATTTCATCTCTTTGTTAAGTACATAACTCCACATGTGTTTATTCATAGTTTTGATGCCTTCAGTGAAAATCTACAACGTAAATAGTCGTGAAAAAAAAATGCAAGAAAATTTAAGGTGTGTATTTATACGTTGCAGAAGCACTGATTGTCCACCTATGCAAAAACACTTTGTCAGATCTTTTTGATGACTTTTAAATAAAAATATTTTCATTCAAGGGCAGAGCAGATGCACTAAATGATGATTAAAACCTGGTAATTCCCCATTTGTTTTCAAAATACCAAAGCATTTTAAGTCATTATTGTTAGAGCTTGTTATCAAACAATACTTACCATTTTTTATCAGCACCACTCTCCATTTCTGACCCATGGACTGTGACATTTTAATCTGCATGCTACCTCCAGACTTTATGTCTTTGGTGTCTTTGTTACTGGAAGATATTTCTTTAATAGATGAAGAAAGAATAAAATGTTTAATAGACTCATTGACAAAATAATTGCTGATACAGTAATATTCAATAAGATGATTATTTTGTTCTCACGATATTGCCAACATAGCAAACTGCTGGAACCTCTCTGCCACGCTCTAAGATTGAGAGCACACCTTGCACAACAGAGTTGAAAAGCTCAGACTTTGTATTAATTACATATTGATCTCACAGTTAAAGTACAGCTCATGACAAGAGCTGACATGGTGCAACTTTATAGCTTAAGTGCGTACTCTTTATGAATGTATCAGAATGTTTGATAGGGCATTGCTGTTCTAAATTATTGCCTATGTTGCACTATATTGCTTTACACCACAATACACATTGCACCTTAAGAATGTACACACACTGTACAGTAAATTGTAATGTAATTAGAAAGACACTATCAATCTGTAACCAAATTCCATGTGTGTATCTTACTTGGCAAAATAAATCTGATTCTGTTATAAGATTATAAAGATGATAATTGTTTATACAAGTTATGCATCTTTAATAAGAAACTTTAGTCAAATGCAATGCAATTCTAGGCTTTCCTGGGCAAAACAGAAAAAGACATATATCGCTGATGATGTATATGGAAGACAATTTCCACCACTTGGAAGAAAGAAAAAAAGGAAAACTATCTCAGAATTCTGACTTACTATCTCTGAATTCCATAATTGACAAACTGAAAATTTGAAATCAATGACTTACATTTAAAAATAAGTAACTGATGATCTTCATTAACAGCAGCTTAAAATACATCAAAATATTTGTTGATCAGTGTAAAAAAGCTTAATGAACTAAAATGATAAAATTCAGGAACGTGTCAATTTTGTATAAGTAAAGCAAATATAAATTAATTAGAATACTATTTTACATAATATAAATTGTGCTTTACTAAATTTAACCAGATTAATTTACAACAGGTCCAATTTTATTTTAGATTTATCGATTGTTATTAAAGTTGTATTATAAAACAATTACTAAAGACAGAAAGGACATGAAAATCAAAAACTCACCTGTTCTATTAATGTTCCACATGCAATGGTTGCTGTGACTTCTTTGTAGCCTAAATTGCCATTTTCCAAAATAAATAAAAAATTAAAATCTCTCACCCCCTTCACCACAAGATGGAGCTACAGAAAGGCATGGCTGATAAACTAAATGTTTAAATGTTCACCCAAAATGGATAATCAATAGATGACTTTGTCAGCACGTCAGTATCAGAAATAAAAGTGTTTATTAGAATGTGCATAAAGATTATCTGTATAGCTCTAGGAAACTGTTTTTTTGCTTTCCTATAGTACGCTTGTCTATGTCCTGCCTCAGCAGCTTGCCACATTAATTTGAGGCCTGCTTAATGTTCCAAGTCAACACTATACAAGTTTAATCAATCATTACAAAATCCAAGTCTAAAAATGTGCAGCAGAATCAGTCATTGCACTTCTTGCCATGTGAATCCAGTTGTGTAATTATGGAGCCTGCTTTCATAGTACATTTTATCAGTCACAGCTGCCGTGTAATCATGTCTGTTGAGGTCAGAGCACATTGAATAGAAATAAGATGAGGCCAGCCCAATGTTCAGAGGAAATTTTGTTCAACACCAGCCGGAAACTGGACCTGCACCAAACCAAGATAATAGCTGTAATATGCACAATTCTGATGACTAGTATTCAAAAGACAAACGGTCTTATTGATGAAAATATTAACATTTTTTCCTAAGACCATTTTAAAATAGCCAGGTGGCCCACCTGCATTTCATACAGCACATTTTCAGGCAATATTGTAGCCTCTTAAGTAAGTAGGAAATATTTAAATGACCCTTTTACTTTTTGAACTACTGGACCCCTCCAAAGCAGCAACATAATGTGAATATTTGTGGTGCCTGAGTGGTGTCTACTACCAAGAGAAACACCAAAAATTCCAAATTACACTTTGTCAAAATTTATTTAACAAAAATGAAGAAGTGTGTGAAAAAAATAACAGCCTTAATCGTTTTATAATAATTAAAATGGTAAGTGAAAGTGAAGTACTGCTAATTATATTATATGCACTAACTAACACATTATGAGCAATCAAAACATCATGTATTAAAAACCAAGGTTTTGTTATTTTGCTGGGGTATTTAGGTGTGTATTAACCCAATGACAAGGAGATAAGACATGGCATTAATCTTATTTAAATGGTTTATTGTTCAATTTCACATCACTACTAGTTTGCTATTTGAGTATTTCTAAATGTTTGATTTGTTTGATTGTATTAGTTTAGCAGATACGAGCAAATTACACAGCCATGTGAACATAATAGTGTTTTGAAACAGAAAAAGGACATAAAGTCACAGTTGCTCTATTTACTTGCTGGGCTGCCGTACAAGTAAAACAAAATTTTAGTTTAAGAAGAATCAGTGTTTGATGAGTAGATGCGACCCCATGTCTCAATAGATCTCCCAGAGGCCTTTAAAAAAGCATTGAGCTTTTTCCACTTTTCTCTCTCACTGCTTGCTTCCAAGCTTTATCAAAATAATCCCCTTTCAAATAACTATAAACCATTATTAATTGCAAATCAATACACATAGTTGGACTTCAGGAGACTGGTTGAAGCATCTGAATTTACCATACATGGTTTAAAAAATCATAACTGATTAAGTCCAATTTCATGAGTCCAGTTGCTTGTATGTATGTAATTCTTATGGGAAAAAAAAGCTGAACCCTATAGTGAATAAATACATTACTAACTAAACTGGCCCATCATCTATTTGTGGATGCAATTGTATTTCATCCCATTTAGTGATGTAATTTAATTTAATTTAGATGCCAGGTTTGACTACACCAGTTAAGATCTACACTATTTTCAAAGCAGACTAATTCACTTGTCATATTTAGGGTAATGGAAAAAGTGGGATGAAGGAGGGCCAACAATCCAGCAACGTTCACAGTTTATCATATGGAAGAATCACTATGGAAGAAAATCTGAGCTCCTAAATGAAGAAAAATATTTAGAAAAATAAAGAACATGCAAACCCCATACCAAAAAGCCCATAGTTTGTCTCTGTTAACTGTGAGTTTGTACAGAGATTCAAGAAGGGCGCGGCATCAAAAAAGGGAACGAGAAAGAGAGCCTGAGCCACAGCGCACAGATGGAAGCTGACCAAAATTTTTATTAAAAATTGAATTTTGGTTTGGAAACACCTGATCACACAAATCAGTCCTGTCTGCAACTCATAAAGTTGCAGTAAACAGAAATACTAATACCAACAAATTACTTTCTTGGTGGAAAAAAGTTGACAGTTCTATTCTTTCCTGCCCCTACTTGTCTTATGGTGTTTAGGCCTTTCATTACTTTAATGCATAGTGTGAGAATCATTTCCTCTTTTTAAAGAGGATTAGTATAAAGGATAAATACAGCCTTCTAACTTTACTGATTAGACAAAATATGGTAAAAATCAGTGCTTCACAGTACAGGGGCAAAAACTGTATGAGAAATCTCATAAGGAGGTTAATAACATCTATAATATGAGCAATGAGTTCAGCACTGGGGTAATGAACCATAATCCACATGAATAGATACGAGATTTTTTTTAAAGCACAAGTTACAAAGCCTCCCTGAAATATCATTATTGAAGATTTCGCACAACCTTTGTACATTTGTTGACATCATAGAAATTTTTCTTCTTTTTAAATGCTTTTGTGGACAGAGCCTAATAAGAACAGTGACATTGAACTCCTTTAGTAAAATAAATGTTTTTTTTTCAGCACGTCCAGCATTTTTTTAAGTTTCTGTTTAACAAAAGAAATTTGATAAAAAACAAAAAAAGAAGATTATTTTTGTCTAATGGTCTGTTAAATAATGTTTGCATTAATAGGTAAACTAATATATAACAGATATTGTTATATAACAGTATTGTTTATTGCATTTTAACCAATTGTTTACTACTATGTTTTTACTAAATGTATTCATTTTGACTTTTAATATAACATCCATTTATCTGTAACTTTTAATTTTAACTACAAATATTTTAAGATGTCAAAGTATAAGATGGACCAGACAATTAAGGGGCTGATTATTCATTCATTTATTATGTTACACTTAATTTTCTACTAGGGTCACGGTGGGGTTGCCCACCCTCGGGCACTGGGCAGATACACCCAGGATAGGGCGCCAATCCATCACTGGGCACACTCACTCACACAGCCACACACACAAACACACACTATATTGGGCAATTAAAAGCATTGAATTAACCTTGAATCCATGTTTTTAGACTTTGGGAGGAAACCGGAGAACCCATGGAACATGGAAACTCTACATATATCGGGATTCAAACTGGGAATCCCCAGCACTGAGAGGCAAGCATGCTAACCATTAAGCCACTGTGCTGTACACTGTAATTTTTTTGTAATTTTTTGATGTATTTTGCTAGGACAATCAGAACAATAGTGGACTAATTAATAAAAAGGGACAAATAAAAAATTTTGTTAAATTCAACATAAATTAAGTTAAATATATGGCATTTGTACATAAGCAGACATTTAACTACAAACCAGAATATAAGGTGAATTAAATCTTGTCCCAAAAACTAATAAATATAGAATAGCTTACATAAATGAGAGTGTATTGTACGCAACTCAGTGTTAATGCATAAAGTTTTAATACATGTTTTGAATACACATATGATGTGTAACATTCTGGTATCTGCATACTTTGTTCTATGTATTGTACTAGTACAATTCTTGTCGGTTTTGTACTGCAAATTTTCTCTTTGTGCTTCATGACTACAATTCTTTAAAATTTTCAATAAAGTGGGATGTGGTGTTTTTTACTGCATCACCATCCCAAACATAAACCTAGTATATCTGATTATTCTCTTTTTCTGCAACAGTTCAGCACTTAATTGTGAACACACAATTAATCAATAGCCAATGAACAGAAGGAAAAAAGCATTCATTGTTTGGAAAAATGATACTTCTGTAATACTGACTATTATAAAGGACAATTTAAGAGAATATCTCCTGATTAGAATTAATTGGTAGACAGTGCTGAACTGACTGTTTTTTTAACCAGGAGGTTTGGTTGTCTGTTTCATCATTTTGTGTCAAATAACAAATGTCCCAGGCCTTATCTCAAAAATTTCTTACAGATTATTTTTTGGATTTCAATACTCCAGCTGCTTTTAAGACAACTAGTTCCCATTTTTATATAGAGCACAGCTGTAAATTTGTACAATTCAACTTCTAAAACAAATAATTTTTATCAGAAAGAAAGAAACCGCATGATAAGTTATAAAAATAAGGCAAACTGTAATATAGTCATCATTAGAGTTAGCAAATATTTTAATATTGACTTTCAGAATATCTGTAGGTCAAGGAGCAGGTATTGATTTTTGGTCATGATACCGTAATATAAAAATTGCAGTATTTGAATAAATGTAAGTAAAAATGTAAATTTTTACAATTTATCAGGTAACCACGATATGCATAAAAATTCTATATAAGCTGCAGTAGCCAGAGTGTAGCAAATGATAATTCTACTAAAATCTACAAATAAAAATAGTATAGCCTAATAAAATTAAAATACAAATATTTACCCCATTCAATGTAGAGTTGTTTCAAATACTGCAGTGTATTATATAAATATTGTAGGTAAAAGCACAAAACTATTAAATGTGAATGTAACAAATATGTTAAATATAAAAACATACATCTGCTGATACCACTGGAGCCATGGGTGCGAGGCATAACCCTGGCTGAGAGTCAGGAGTGCAACTACATACTTTCCCCCCCAACCCCGAAAATACAGATAATGCCGACTGGAAATAATTTTAGACATCGCCAACGCCCTCTAGTGAAGTGCCCCTATGCGTCGCATACGTTGTATACCCCCTTTTTGCGCCACTGCTGAGAGTGAAAGCTTTCCCCAGCCTTTAATGAACAATGTTAATTTAATTGCCAAGCATTACTGTGGAATTACCGCACTGGATGTTCCTCCCCCTAGACCCTGTGCACCAGGAAAATGCATGATTGGTGCCAATATAGTGCAACTTTACTTTGAGGACAAAGCCTGCTAGGTACGGGCAATTTAGAGCAGGAATTTACCTTCAAGTCATGTTTTTGGACTGAGGAATAAGGCCAGAAAACCTGGAAAAAATGTGCCTGTGTCATTATGTGGATACAGGGAGAACATGGATACCCCATTCGGATCAGGATTTGAACCTAAATCCCTAGCGCTGAGAGGCAGGTCGTGCTAAACACTGTACCACTGTGATTAGTTAGAGAGGTTACAGAGAGTTCTGTAATTTTCATCAAAGGTACACTTCAACTATACCATAACAGACTTGGTCATTCAACAGGTCACTCCAAGTAGTTCTGGGATTTTTGCTCACCTTTCTCATGATCATGTTGACCCCACAGGATGAGATCTTGAATGGTCTTGTATGTCTTCCGTTTTCTGACAATTGCACTCACAGTTGATTTGTTCACATCAATCGGCTGGCCTATTGTACAATCACTTTTCCCAGCCTGGTGCAGGTCTACAATTTTATTCCTGGTGTCCTTCGACAACACTTTGATCTTGGCCATGGTTGAATTTGAAGTCTGACTGAGTCTGTGGACAGGTGTCTTTCGTACAGATAACAAGTTCAAACAGGTGCCATTAAAGCAGGGAATGAGTGGAGGACAGAAGAGCTTCTTAAAGAAAAAGTTACAGGGCTGCCAGAAATATTGCTTGTTTGTGGGTGAACAAATACTTTCCACCACAATTTACAAATACATTCTTTAAAAATGAGATGTGATTTCCTGGATTTTTTCTTCTTATCTTGTCTCTCATAGCTGAAGTGTACTTATGATGAAAATTACAGATCTCTCCAATTTTTCCAAGTAGGAGAACTTGCAGTGACTAAATACTTCTTACCCTACTGTATATAGTCAATAAATAGAACAAATAAGGTATCATTATGCCATAAATGTTAGCGTAGTCAGTGATATAAGCCCTAATTGAGTTCTATTCAATTGAGGAGTGAAATGCAGTATGACAGACAGTACAATACATACACACTAGCATATCATTATGGTGTGCATAATAAATGTGTTTTAAATGTACATATATATATTTAAATTGTGAGGGCAATTGTAAATAAGTATAATACAAATAGCAGAAACATTTTCTTTAAGTGGTAGTGCATTCTTGCATGTATTAGGTGAGTGGTCATTGAATGTACAGCAAGGTGCAGAATTCAACATTAAAGTGTGAGGTGCCATTTTGGGTGTGTGTTGTTGGGGTGTTTTTTCTGTCTGCTGGATAGCCTTGTACTAAATCACTTTCCAGATGGCACCACATGTCCAGGGTGTGTTGTGTACACTAATGTGGTTGCTCCTCTTCTGTAGTCAATCGGCATGGACACTCTGTGTTAAAAAGATCAGTTCAAAGGATTTGTTTTGCTGCTTTTGTAACATAATGTAGCTCCTTTCTCTGTATGAATGTAAAGCTGGAGTAACACACAATCATGATTTGGGAATGGATTCTTATGATTGTACATTAATATACATTGACCAGGGGTTTCTGTGATTTGCTAAGCTTACTGTAAGTCTTTGCTATGCAATCTTTATTAAGAAATAAGTGTTAATAAAGATTGTAAGATGTAACATGTTTCACACTTTATACACCTTCTACTGCCTTCCCAGATATGTGGAAGAAAGTGATCTCAGTATTCTCCGTTTTTCTTCAACAGTCCAAAAATAGAGGTTGATGGTTGTGTCAGGAAGGGCATCCGGCAAAAAACATTTTGCCAAGTCTAATATGTGCGTTCATCAAAGGAGCAACCCCTGGATAATAAAGGTTAAAACGACACAAAAAGTAGAAAAAGTAAAGTATGAGTACTTTGTGAGGCTGTGTTCAGTATTAGAGTTGAGCATTCGTGCTTCCTAATCTTGACTTTCTGTATTCATTTAAAGACAAAGTCTGTAGCTCAAGCAAAATGGGGTGCTTAGACCTAGACATGCAAGTTTGCTAACCAATAATTAAGGATATTAATGTTAAAAGCAAAGCTAACATCCACTAATGCCATCCTCATATAAATAGTTTGTTTAATTCAGGTGTGTCATTGCAGCATAGAGTGCCATAACTACTGCATCTTCTGTGGATCAGTTTGTTTTACAGGTAATTGATGCTGGTCCTGATCTGAAGGGATGTAAGCTTCATATTTAAGCATTTGATAAAGGGTCTTAAGGCATTTTTGGAACTGCATCTTGCAAGCCTGCAGCTTGGGGGGTAAATGTGTGCCCATAAATGGCCTTGCCGACCAAAATGGGAAGATAATAAGATGAGATTAATTTTAGAGACATGAAATGTTTGGGCAGCCTAAGAGATTTAAGCTCTCAGATATCATCTACCAAGCTCTCTGACCATAACTAGCTTGTGAACCATAATAATTTTGAAAAGCCAAGTATACAATTAAAAATACTAAAATGCAGCCATGAACTTTCCAATGCAGCAGCCTAGCACATGAAAAAAAAATGTCTGCAAAGCAAGAAAGAGTTTTAGCAGACTATACATTTTTTTTTGTTGTAATTAAAATTCATGTGGTTATGATATTTTGTGTTAATGATATATGTTAGACATGTGGTTATGATATTTTGTGTTTATGATATATGTTAAACTAAAACTGTAAAATATAAACACAAACTAAAATTTAAAAAGTGTTTACAGTATTAATAAAGAAAATGTTTTACATTCATTTACACGACATGCCTTAACTTGCATCTATCTTGTGATGATCAACACAGACTTTTATTGTGTAGTCACTTTTTTAACCTAGTCTTTATTCAAAAAAGTTATTTAACCCAAAGCAATCCTTTTTTTGCTGTCAAATCTGTCAAAACAATATAATCACATCGGAGCCGTAGGCTTCGTCGCTTCATGTCTCATATATTTTATGTGCCTGTGTTTTTTTTCCCTCCATATACTTCAAATGTTTTGTTGTTAACTATGCATTTAGGTGCTTCATTTGTGTGCACCATGTCATTCCCATAAAAGCAAATTTGTTAATTGTGCACTAAATGCTAGATTCTTTAGGTGAAAACCCCAATGTTTTTAATTTACATTACCAACATTAAAATATATTTCTAAACTGAACAGGCCTAAGATATAGTGTCAGACATTATAGTTATTGTGTAAACCCCAATTTTAATTACTAAAAAACTAAAACTGTGGAACTGCTTATTGCATTTTTTTACAGTAATGTACTATATTACTTTTGATATAACAAACATGTCATTGCTGTTTATTCAAGCCTGAACAGGTTATTCTAGCAAAATTTTATTGTTTTGGTGTTAGCATTGTTTTCTATACATATTTTTTTGAGGTCTCAGGATAATAAGTTTTCTAGACATTTTTAAGTGTAACTATTATCAGCCATACCAGGGGCACACTTGATGGATTACTCCTGGATATACGTTAGGCTTCTTGTTCAACAGCAGTCTAAGCTCAATTGTTCAACACTTGCAATTTATGATGGCTGGGACAAACCAGATTGTCTTAACAATATTTTGGAATAACTCGACTCCCTTAAATTATAATCTCTCTAAAATTCCTAAGTATGTTATTTTTTTTCCTTCTTTATGGGCAGTTACAACAATCAGAATCAGAAAAACTAGAAAACTCATGTACATTTAGTTGTAATTTAATTGACTTGTTTTTCAGTGCAGACAAAATGAACGAGAGAGATTTCATGTTTTATCTTGTCGACTTACTTTCATTTGTTAATAATATTAATGCAACACATTTAAAAAAAAATTTAAATGGGGGCAATGTAGTGCTGATATTGTTAAAAAATATATATTTAAGACAGGTGATGTCAAAAGAAAATCATAATCATGATTAATGCAAACACAGAATCCAGAAAAAAAGTGTCTTTGATAAGCAAAGATGACAAAAGCATTTACATTTTGTAAATGCATGATAATAAATGCATGAGATAATGTTTAAAAACAACGAACTTCAAAAAACAAAAATTAAGTTGCATATTTCTCCTTTAACTAATTATACAAAAAAATTGCAACAATCTATAATAATTATTTTTTTAAGAGCAATAATGTAAAAATATATCTTTAACTACTTTGCTGTGGCAGAGCTCAGTGGCCAGTTTACTCTGGAAAGCTAGTTGGGTTGTGGATCTCCCTACAAAATATTCATCTGCAAGGATACCAAATATGAAACGGTATTAAAATGTGCTCACTTAGGTTGTTTAGGATAAATCAGAGTTGGCATCTTTATGCCAAGAAATCTTTTCAAATCTGCAGCTTCTGTAAAAGTGAAACTGACCGAATCTTTGTGCCTTTGTTATGTTTGAACTCAATTTTGACTTTATACTTCATTTGAGCATGTCCAAACATCATTCCTTGCAGCAAATGGAAGTTCCCAATGAAAAGTTAAAAGATTTCTTGATAAGATTTGATGTACTTGGATTTGCCATGCCCACTAATTCCTTTACTTGTACGTGCTAAAGTGCCTGCACCTGCTTGCAAAACACCTGAAACTGACCACTGGGTTCTGTGGTATGGTTGGCTTCAAAATGCAACTAATTAATCCATGTTGTAACATTCTATTTGCTAGTCATTTAGAATGAAAAGTTTAATACACATTAATTCAAGGGCCCTATTAATCATAGTTCTGTTTCTGTTTTAGTATGCGTAGGTACTTCCTAATTGGACTTGTTTATATTTGTTTATATCCACCCCTTGCAGAATAGTTCTTACTCAAGAAATGAACCCACATAAATAATAAATTATGATAAACTGCCACACAAGAAGAATTCTTATTTGCAGTTCAAGCTGAAATAAGGTCACACTTGAGTACACATGGAAAGGTACACGTTTCTAAAGCTACTGATAAGGATCTTTCTCATCAAAGAAAAATGATTGTGCCCATGCCAAGGCATGATGAAAAAGAATATAGAGAAACTGAATTTTTGTTTAAGATAAACTTTTCTTTAGATCAAGAACATACTTTAGATATCACAATGTTATATTTTGGATCACTGAATGTTTTCATAACTGACTTAAATGATAGGAAAAGATTAACAAAAGCATTTTATTTTAACAGAATCTGAAGAGATGTGACATGAGGACAAGCAAAAGGCATTATTTCTCATTTTACACTGGTACATTGATAACATCATCAACCCAGATGAATCTTGATCTTTTGGGGTTAAGTTATACTCAAGTATAAATATTAGTTGGAATGGGTAACACAAAGATTAATTTCTATGTGTCAGGTAAGCTATTAATAAAAGCCTTAAGTATTAATCTGAAAATAAACAGTTTGGTTTCAGATTATAAGACCATAAATCATATCTTTTAAAACTCTGACATTTTTGTTAATTTGAAGCAACATGTCCTGTATATTTTCATTTTCATACTTACACAGAAAAGTATCTAATATTTAATGATCCAAAGCATACAAAGATAGGGGAACAGTTTTAAGCTGTTCAGTGCATTGAATTCATGTTTGAAATCTGTCTTCCCTTGTTTTTTACTTAACCTTTACTTCTAATCCCACAATTTCTTAAAATATTACAATGTATGTTTAGGAAGAGAATGAAAACAACTATGCACCCATGAACCTTCTCATCACTGACTCAACTGACACATAAAAACATTAAAATCACTGCAGGAAGAATAAATATTAATGATGACTAGTGACAAGCAATGGCACATTAGATACTCATTATGCTCAGATACTGCTAAAATGTGAAAGAACACTTCACCTTTGCAGATAGCAAGCCACCAAAACCCAAAGTATTTACCTAATTTATCTATAATATATATGCTTGTCACTTGTATAGTAAGCGGTGCACGGGTAGAGTGGAGTAGAAGAAGCAAGGCACTTGGGCATATAATGATCGGCACTGGGTAGAGTGGAGGTATATGACGTGAGACGCTTGGTGTATAGTGATTGGCACATGGATAGAGGGAAAGGGATGGCGAGAGTGGCTAATGTAAAGCTAATGCTGTAAGTCATGCATTGAGTTGCACCTCCACAGCAAAGAGGACATCTTGTAAGCAGCCTTGTATATGGCACCCAGGGAGCAATTGGAGTTGTTTTGCTTAAATACTTGGTGGGACCTGCAATCGAACCGGAGACCGTCAGGCAGCAAGGTCAGTTCCTTAACCACAAGCCTGCGACTGCTCATCTATTATCTTGCCAAATAAGCAAATCAGTGAGTGACTTTAATGAAACGTGCCTGCAACAATGTTCACCACCCGGGCGTAAAACAGGTAAAGGCTAGTATGAAGGCAAAATGGGTCACTAACACGTTACAAATGGCACATGGATCTAGGGATAGACGATTACCTTTAAAAACATTGGTATCACCATTGGAAAAGGTAAGCTGAGTTTTAAAAAGGTAGGCATGAAACATACATAATTAAGTCACATTCTAAATAATTAACCATGTTAATATTTAGCAAAAGAAAATTAAAACTAGGTCTGATACTGATTAAAATTATTTGGAACCTCTTTTACCATAAAAATAAATATTTTTTTTAGGACATGTGTTCGCACCAACAGTCATCAAATAGTTTTTCAATCAGAATGCTTTAGTGTACATCCAAAAACACGTTTCTTCGAAATTGACTAATTTGACTTCTGCTTGTGAATGACCGTCTCTCCAGTGGACCATCAAGAATACCTGGCAGGACTGTCGCTTTGTCTGTACACATTTCCAGCTGTATGTGTTAGGTAGAACTTTCCACACTGACCACCATTAACTACTTCATATGTTACACTTTGGTTCATTATTTATATTTAAAAAATGCTACTGTTGTTTATCTGAAAGTACCATATTTTTATTGCTTTTTGTAGTTGAGGAATTCTCATAAATGGTTTTATAAATTGCTATATCAGGAACACATTTATTTTAAACTGTGTTTTTTCTCTTCTATTTTTCCTTTCCTACTCTGTACTGTTTACATTCAATTATGTTGGCAAATTTATTTCATTCACAGAGCACAGAGCACTCTGCTGTTCTTTCATTACTTTAAATGAATTAACGTCTGAATTCTTCAGCTTGGAAACCATCCATGATATTGTTATTACTGAAAAACTGTCACCGTTTGTATCTGTTGTTTGAATAAACTTGAAGAGCATTCTAAATCTGTAAAGTTCATGGGTAAGTGAATTGTTCAGCTCAAAAAAGATCTGTCTTTGCTAACTACTGCATGAATCAATTTAGCGTGCATGTTTGAAATGTTTAGCTACAGGAGCTTTCTTTATCCGTTAACTTTTTGTACTAAGAGTATTTCTTGTGCTGTGCTCAATTTAAGTTTTTGCTCACTGTTAACATGTCTACATCTTTTGCTCCTATTGGAAAACCATCATATGTACAACATAATTTGTTTTTAATCCCTTGGACATTAATGTGAATGTGGAAAGTGAATTAGATGTTAAGTGCTAACAAGTTCTTCATTTTCTTTTATCTGGCCTTCTTTAAGATTCTTTGTGGTTCTTAACCTCACAATCAATGGAACATAAACGTGCTCAACAACTTTTCTGTTCTACCGATGGTTTAGGGACGGTCAGGTTTGCATTACTGTCAGTCTCATGCAGATAGCATTCATCCAGCACAAGTTTGAGGATTTTATTTTAGTTTTTTACTTCAAGAACCCTTTGTCTCAATTGAATAACACTATTTTTGATAGTTTGCTTGTGGAACAGTGATTCATAGGTAAAATAAAGACGAGATATTCATAATCTTCCAAATGAACATAGATAAACTATACTGAGACTGATAAAATTCAGCTGAATTGAAATCAACATCTGTCTTATTTGCATTCAACAAATAAAACAGCTGTGTAATTTTCTGCTCAACTTCCTCACTGGTGAGGTTTAAGTCAATTAAAAGCCCATGGATGAAACATTGTATATAAACACAAACTTAACCAGTTAGAACAGTGGACAATAAACTTACATGGAAGTACTTTATGCATTTCTAAAATAAGTAATGTGATGTTTTTTGACTAGGTATCATCCAAACATTTTAAGTGGTTTCACACACTCAATTTGAATTTCCTCATGGTGTGACCAATAAAGACTTATATTAAACACACACACACACACACACACACACACACACACACAAAATCTTATTTGAAAGCAAAAGGAAAAAAAAACATATACTAAAACATATACTTTAATATCATAAAACCATATTCTTATTTTAATAATAA
>JAOUQT010015722.1:0-11987 GCA_025769995.1 Xyliphius kryptos | reverse complement strand
GTGCAAACGTCTGAGCTTGTGGTGCTTGCTTAGAAATGGCTTCCTCTTTGCACTGCAGAGTTTCAGCTGGCAACGGCAAATGGCATGGTAGATTGTATTCACTGACCATGCTTTCTGGAAGTATTCCTGAGCCCATTCTGTTATTTTCTTGACAGTGGAATTCCTGTTTGAGAAGCAGTGTTGTTTAAGTGCCCGTAGATCACGAGCATCCAGTAGTTTTATGGCCTTTATTCTTACGCACAGCGATTGTTCCAGATTCTATGAATATATTTTTTGATGTTATGCATGGTTTATGATGATTACTTAAATGTCTTTGCTATTTTACGCTGGGTAACACCCTTCCGGTATTGCTGCGCTACAATGGTGGTTACCATCTTGGCTTCAGAGAGACATTGACACACTGAGAAGTTCTTTTTATACCCAATCATGTTTTCAATTGATCTTATTAGTGTTAATTGGTTTTCCAGTTGTTCATTATATGCTCAATTTCCTTTTTCCAACCACTTATTGCTACTTGTCCCAACTTTTTTTGGATTTGTTGACCCTGTGAAATTTTGAATCAACATATTGCTCCTTTAAAATGTTATATTTACTCAGATTAAACTTTTGATCAGTCATCTTTGTTCTATTACAAATAAAATATTGACATTTGCCATCTCCACATTATGAGATGAATGAATGTTTAGCCTTTAATTGTTGATCATAAATAAAGTATTATTAAAATGTAGTTAAAAATTTGAGCCAATGATATGTTTAATGAAGAAGCCATTTTAATGTATTGGCTTAAGTATTAACATGCCTTCTGGTGAAAACATTACAGTTTATTATTAAATTGTCGCCAGGCTTATATATGACTGACTTGCATCTTACTTCACCACTGAATAATTTTACTTTGCTTGAATTTCTCAAACTGATTTTACTTCAGTGGAAATGCTTCAGTTAAGTCGTTACCAGTTGCAAGCTCTTTCATTAGAATGAACTATATCATCCTTTCTCTGAATGGCCTGGGGAGCACTCAGCTGGGAGAATATATCTTACTAAGCTAATGTTTCGCAAGCAGCAACATGCCTAGGTAAAGTATTACTTAATTTATACTGCTAATGCATAACATTGATTCTCTGTGGAGAAAATAAAGGACAGCATACTTTTGGTGCTTACATCATTAGGTTTAATAATTCAGCAGCAGTTAGCACGGTAATAAATATACTGAGAGAACTTAAGCTGGGTTTGGTGATGAATACAATTAAAAAACCTGGCACTCATACTGAAGAGTAATATGAATGGGTATGGAAATTAATTAGTGCTGGGCCCATAGTATACCCTGCAGTGCAAAAACACCTCACATAGAAGCTCTAAGCTGAATACTAACAGCCCAATGAAGTTCCCCTAGACTCCATTTTACTACACAGAATAAATGGCACTGTTGGAAATAGGACACCTATTTATCTCCCATTTCACAGACTATTCAATGCACTAACATGAACAGGCATCCACGGTGATAATGCCCATCTCTTTTTATCGGTCACAGGATGCAAAGCCCCTATACATTAGCTCGGCTGGTCAGAACAATTCATTTACAGGGCTATAATGGAGAAAATAAAACTGCTGTGAAAGATGGAGAGTCTCTGATGTATCAGCTCTTTTGAAGTAATTCAGTGGTTTGCTGGTTTTATTTACGTGATTTTAGCTTATTGTTTTAAGGCAGACAAAGTGGCATGATCGCATTATCTACTAAAACCCTTATTGATGCATACATCCATACAGTCCACACATTCTGGCAAAAGAAATTACACCTTGCATCAATTTTCTAAAACAACAAACTATATACACAGCAAACCACAGCTTTTTTATTTTTTTGAGCAGTGTATTATAAGTTGTACTTTCACAATCATTAACAGTCAGACATAATCAAAGCAGATTATTAGTTTATGAACATGCAATGCTTTTACTTTTGTAAAAGTGAAAATTTGGTGTTCTGGTCATTAAAACAGCAGTGTTGCCAACACTTTTAGCAGCTCCCTTGTTTTTAATCTGCTGTTTATAGAGAAGCGTGTGTTTATAGATGCTTTTAATCCTGTAGTTCTCTGAATATTGAGTTGTATGTTTGCTAATGATTTATGTCACTATTTCACCTGTCTTTGGCATATTCTATAAAAGGGTCAAGGAAGCAGAGTAGGTGAAATTTAAAAATTATTTTTTTTTTATTGGCTGACTGAGAGATTTCAAACCTTAACTTCATTCATTTCATCCGAATGGACAAAGCACCCTCTTTTGAAAGTGAAAAGTATGGCTCTAAACATTTACTGCTGTCAGTCAGTCTCAGTGGACCCTTGGTATTAATGCTTCTTAGCATCATGTAACACTTATATGTGTGAGTGAATGCACAAATGTGTCGAAGGTCCCGCTGAGTAAGTTTATGCAGGCTGTAAATCACAGGCTGAGCCAGCTGGCTGTCTGCTCTGACCAGGTGGAGCTGTCATGTTGGCAGCTTGAGTCATGCAGAGGAGCAACCAGATCTATTGAGAAGTATGTGCTAGTGCATTCGTATTCTCACATGAACAGGCACTTCCGTGCACTATTTTGACTGTTACTTTAGATAACTAATGAGTGGATGTAACCCTTGAAATATGGTTAATAATTGCAAGTAAACTTTGGCATAAAAAGTTTTTTTTTTTTTTTTTTGGTTCCATCTTATTTAGAAAGTTTAAGTTTCAATCAAAGAGCTCCATGCTATCCATTTCTTGGAGATGCTTGACCTATAGGAAAAACTTTTGAGAGCTCATATATCTTCTTTGACTGTAGAGCATTAATATTCAGCTGCTGTCTGACTCTTTCCAAGTAAAGGTAATAAACAGAAACAAACAAGTTATCAGCAAATTGACAATCAAACATTGAAACATTAATGGCATAAAGCCAGAAATCCTAAATTGTGTTATAAAATTATTTTGAATGATACCATATTGAAAGTGTTTAGGAGATAAATTAAAATACATGATTTTGACCTCAATGACTCCTGGTTCTCCCTAGTGTAACTGGAGCAACTGTGATGGCAGATAAGCTGAAATTAAAATTGACCTTTTACCTAGTTGATTTATGTTCCTAAATGTACTTTTTGCAATTGATCAAAATCAGTAACAAAAGATGCATTTTTCAATTTTTGTTGAAACACAATTGGGCCAATATTAGATGCTTCTAATCAAGGTCCGAATTTTAAATACTCCCATGAATATGTCTTTAATTAGGAATGCGCTGGGGTAAAAGAGTACAGAAAAAGTCATTTCCATTTTGTATTGTTTTAATCTTTAGACTTGACTTGTTTGTAGTCACTTTATTTAATGTCAAGGGCTTTGCACATTGGTACATTTTCTCATAGCTAGACTTTAAACTGACCCTCCACAAACTTTATATGCATACAATATATTTCCTCATTTATTGCTTTTCAAATATTTTAACTGCTTTTTATGGAGAATAAATTTTTAACACATTTTAATGAACATGAACATATTTACTAAACTGGAGGAAACTGCAACATAAAATATTCTGTGAAAAGTAATAGCAAATATAATGTTTTTGGGTTTTCTTTTTTCATTTTTTTCTCTCTATTCTCTCCATTTACAATAAATAAGTGACTTCACAAATAATGCATTAGCGTGAATATTATTCCAGTGAACTAAATGGACTGATCAGTCCTTAGCTTTTAATCCATTTATACTGCAGTAGCTCTGACAGCAAGCATTCACACCTCTCAGCTTAAGTGCCTACAAAAGGATGGAGGAATGCTTGGCCTTTGGTTTAGTGCCCCTTGTGGTCATTCAGATAACTCAAAAGGATACAGTAGGGGAAAAAGTCAGGACGTAAGTAATTAGAGTTGCACAGCATTATATATTTTTCTCCTACTAAAGGTTTAGTTTTTGTAAGCTCAGATGGGATGTGGTTCAGCAATTAGTGCCAAATGTTGTAAGAGTTTAAAGACATTCAGTTTAAAGATATTTTTCTCAATGCAAGAACATCCATCTACAGTTGATAATATATGTATTTTTTTTTTTAATAAGTGAAGTAGGGTGAGTTCCTATAAATTATAAATATATAAATTATATTATTATAAAATAAATAAATATTATAAAAATATAAATTTACACTGTACAGTGTGCATACGAACGAGATTTCATTGCCTTTGCAATGTATATATAGTATATAAAAATGTACAATGGGCAGCCGGTTAGCATGTTCGCCTCTCATCGCTGGGGATTCCCTCTTCAAATCCCGATCTGGGTGGAGTATCCATGTTCTCCCACTGTCCGCGTGGGATTCTTTCGGATTCTCTGGTTTACTCTGACAGCCTAAAAACATAGATTCAAGGTAAATTGAATTCTCTAAATTGGTCCATATAATGTATGTTTGTGTGTGTGGCTGTGCAAGTGAGTGTGCCCAGTGATAGATTTGCTCCCTGTCCTGGGTGTATCTGCCCAGCACCCCTGATGTCCCCCCCCCCCTGGATGGGCATGGGGAAGCTCCCCAGGAACCTCATAGAAGATTTAGCGAAAGATAACGAATGAATGAAATATATAAAATAGCAAATACATATGTAGAACATCAGGTAGTCACAATGTTTAGTACAATATAAAGTTCTGAGGTAATTAAAAAGAAAGGAGCAGCTTTTTTTTTAGTTCAACAGCCTTATGGCAAAAGTAGCACTGCTGAATTCGTGTGATCAAACCCTTGTCAGTATTTTTTTTAAGAAACCAAAATGGTACCATGATGGACAATGCCATATGGGCCCTGGAGTACTTTGGAAAGTAATTTAAATTCCGTTAAGCCAAGAAATGTAACATGAAACTATTTTGCAAAGAAAACTCCATGTCTAAATTTGCATAGAAAAAATTCTGTCAAAAAACTCATTCTCTCGTAACATAAGTGTATATTATAGCTTGTTGGTGAAAAGTGATGTCACATTCTAGTACATATAGTAATATAAAATGTGCAAAACTTGGTAGTGCATCGGTATCTGTGGTATGGATTATTTACACTACAGTTAAGCTAGTGTAAGTTAAGCTACTAGAGTTTACACTACAGTTAAGCTAACTAGTTAGCCTGAGTTACAGCATGGTTTTGAAACATAGACTGTATATACTTGACTGGCCTGCAACACAGATCTGCTTTTATTGAAATTGCATGGAACAAACAGTATATTCAACACAAACCAAAGGAAAACATTCACTTGCAAAACTGCAAAAATAAGCATCCTATCCCATACATACATTAATGTTACATTTATTTTTGTGGCATTTTTCTAGTATATATGTTAAGATGAACAAACTACTTAAACCACATTCGTTTAAGGCTAGACATTAAAGATGTTTTGGGAAACACTCAATTATGCTCTCTTAAGTTGATCTTAAATTGAAATCATATAAATTCATGTCCTGAACTGTCGATCAGTTGAACTGTTAACACAAGGAGTATGTATCCCTTACTGAGCTTTGGTCCTCCCAAAGTTTGAAAATCAACTTACGTTTTTTTTTTTTCTTGCCACTGTTGCTTTGTCTTGATTCTTTGGAGTTCAGGCTCGGAACTCTATCAAGTTGCTTCGTCACAATGCACATTTATAAAATAAAGTACTTTATCAATAAATGTACTTAGTTCCCTGCACTAAAATCTATTTTAGTGAAGGGAATCTGCTATAAGCATTTTCAGCATATAAAAATTGAATGCATAACCAGTCTGCAATTAGCTGTAGCAAATTAATATTGAATGCAGAATTAGTGGTGGAGGTAGTTTTATACATGGGGTGATGAGGTCATTAAATATAGATAGTATAATTTATACAGTACAGGCCAAAAGTTTGGACACACCTTAATGTTCAATGCTTTTTCTGTATTTTCATGACTGTTCACTTTGTAGATTCTCACTGAAGGCATCAAAACTATGAATAAACACATGAGGAGTTGACAAAAAAAAAGGTAAAATAACTGAAAACATGTTTCTTCAAAATAGCCAACCTTTTCTCTGATTACTGCTTTCCACACTGTTGGCATTCAATTAATTATACTAATTAACCTTCATAGGAACACCTGAAAACCATTTCAGGTGATTACCTCTTAAAAGCACCTTGAGAGAATGCCAAGAGTGTGCAAAGCAGTAATCAGAGCAAAGGGTGGCTATTCTGAAGAGCCTAGAATATAAAACCTGTTTTCAGTTATTTCACATTTCTGTAAAACTGGGAAACTCCACCCAGATCGGGATTCAAACAAGGAATCCCCAGTGCTGAGAGGCAAATGTGCTAACCACTAAGCCACCATTTCGCCCCCATCATGGTTATGATATGAGCTAAATAATTGAAATGTAATTTACAAAACTGTAAACGTGCGGCATGTATTAGCATAGACATAAACATAGTGCTGGGTTAACTGAGTTCTCTTATCTAAATAACTGACTTTTATGCAGCCAAACTGCCAATATACAGCTACAAAGCCACTTAATGTTCATAAAAGATTTTTAAAAAAGCTAAACAAAATGCTAAACCTTACAATCTTCTCCAAAGTGATGCTTTCACCACAGGCCTGGCATAGTTGTGTCAGTCACATATGTGAGACATGAGCTGTGGAAATATACTTTTATCTTTAATTTGAAAAATGTGGCTGTCAAAATAAACACTCCTTTCAGCGAGAGGTGAAATGAGATGTCAGTCAGCATCAAAGTGCCAATGAACAAAAAGTTTAGGTGTCCCTTCTGGTTCCACCACAGTGTGGCTTTAATTTGTAAAGAGAATACAGGACAAGGTGGGGGGAGGGGGGGATATCTTTAATTTGGTCAGTATGAGAACAGCACATTTTCAATGAGCAATAACATTATTAAAGATATTTATAATTATTATATATAAATCAACAAAAAATATTAAAGATATAAATAATGGAATTTAAAATTGTAATGGTAAATGTTTATTCTAAATGGGTGAGGTCTTATAGGGCAGCCTATCCCACACATCAACACACTCTTTATGGTTAAAATATTTGATATTATGTGCAAGAGTCATTGGTCCTAAAGAATCACAAGACAATCACTTGGCAATATTGTATCAACTACTGTACACAACAACAAGGGAGTTTTGTCTTTAAAACATGGTAATATTCAGGTGAGCCAACAGGGGAGCTGTTTCTCAAGCCCAAATCAAAATGGGTTTAATGAAAATCATTCATATGCTGCTGCTATTGATAGCTAGGAGAGCTCTGTTTTTCTCTCTCTTTAGTGCTACATTCCTCTGACAAGATTTATGAAAACACCAGTGACAGTATGTCCTGTCTATCCCTTTGAACTGCATGACTGAGTGGACATGCAGTAAAACTGCCATTTATTAATAGCTGACATGGGACAAGTGTAAGTTATCGTCTCTTTACCTAAACTGACACTCAACCCCCTATTTACTAAACTTCCATGACTGAATAAAGCACTGTTTGTACTTTGTGGAATGATCTCAGTTGCAGCATTGTACTCAATAAAAGTGGCTGTATTCTGTAAAAAAAAAAAAAAAAAAGCCCTCTGTCTTTACTTTCTCTGGCGCACCAATTGTCAGATCATGTTGTTAATCCTGCCTCTGCATTTGACTTAAGGTCCAATAGGGCCATTTAATGACATGGTTCGTGACCTGCAGGCAGAGAGGACAGCTGAAAGAGGTGTGAAGGACACTCGCCAGCTTGACATAATAGTCTTTTGCATGTGTTTGCCCCACAGAAATTATTCAAGTGTCTGTATTTACATTTTACCCTCTTACTAAACAGCTTATTGCAGAAAGTGTTTTTGTCTTAAAACTTCTTTTGCAGTGTCAATACTGGACTTTTATTGCACCCCTTCTTGTACGGCCACATTTACACCATGCATGCACTAAAAGTATAAAGAGAATTGCAGAGGTTACAATTCATAATGTTGCTTTGGGAATGCAAAAATCCCCAACTAGAGGCTGCCAGAGTTAGTCTGAAAACAAGCTCATGGTTTAAAGGGATACAGATTATCCCCGTAGGACAGTGTTTATGAAAATATGATTTACAGGGAAAATTCTGCAAAGCTATAATTGTTCGGTGTTCTAGGTTCAGTGACTGCAGGCTAGCAGGGGAAGCAGTCATAAAGTCAGGCCTGGAGTCCCCGCTGATCTGAAAACATCTGCTACACCATTTACCAAGCTAATAGATCAGCTCAGAGAATAGGTGCAGGTGTTCTCTGGCCAAGCCAAAAACATCAAAACCAGATTCCTGTCCAGCACCAGCGTACAATTGAGCTGGAATGAGTCATGGCCTTTCACAGATAATAAAACATGCATAAAGTTTACTTAAGTTACAGGTGGGGGTGAGTTTAGGGGAGCTTCACACTCAGTGTAGAAGAAACAAATTCGTGCCCTGTTTGGGAATATGGTAATTGAACGCAGATGGGAGGAGGTAAATGAAAGAATTTCACAAATATCTCAGTGGAATACATAATGGGAATGGGACAGAAAGGGAAATTAAAAATTATTGGAAGCAGATGGACGGTTCTTTGAGATTTTCAAGGAAATTTATTAGTGCTGTGAAAGAAATGTGTCTGTTTATTTTGCATTGCCGCAAAATTAATGGCCTGCTGAGTTGTGCTGGTGTTATTTTATGACTGCTATGCCATTAGTCATAATTTAGCCAGTATTTGTTATTGATTTGTGATTTAGCTTGATTTATTGGTGCCTGTCAGCTTCGATTTTGAACTCCACCACTTTTGTTTCAACACCAGGCCAAACATTTGGGAAGAGAAAATAATGTGCAGAGCCCAGTCTGAATGCATGAAATGTTGCTCTGTTTAGTTCACACAAACTGTAAATTTGTTTTCATGACCAAAATATAAACAGTTGCTAAGAGAATATTTTGTGATTGAAGAAGGAAAAGCAAAAAATCAATAAAGCACAAATAATTGATAAAGGCAAAATAAGAATAGCCAGACAGCTAAGATGTGTTTTACTGCATTTTGACCTTCTGTCCACACAACAATGATGTTTTAATGTAAAGTAAAGTGATCTATTTGGCCTACTGTGCTTACACACAGAGAAATCGGTCCTCCACATTTAACCCATCTCTGCAGCAAAACATGCATACATACACACACACACACACTAGTAAAGTGAGCACACGTGCTCAGAGCGGTGGGCGGCCTTGTGCATGGCCCCAGGGAGAAATTAGGGTTAGCAATCGAATCGGGGACCTTTAGGTTGCAAGGCTAGTTCTTTTATCACAACATTATGATTTTTTTTAATTCAGTCTTTATTTCAACACTTTGAGAAGTTTCTGCATTAGAAAGAAATGACAGAAGAGTTAACTAATACAAGAGAGTTAGCATTTCAGCCACTGCTTGATTTATTAAACACCCTTGCAGCAAATTTAGAGCTGATCTACTACTGTAATTACGTGATGTGTATTAATTGCACGGCTAATTATTAAATTCACCACTGTCCACAGCAGTAAAACATTCAGTCACATAGTGCTGGTAGTGCTGAAAAAGAATGACTTAGTATGCAGGCATGTTGTTATTCTTTTGTGGTTTTACACCATTTTTTTTACATGATTTTGTAAATGGACGGAGATCAGTCCCTAAAATATATGACACCTTTAAAAAATGTAATATATTGTTTTAAATCATTGCATTGTAATCTTATCCTAACATCTGCTTAAATGTTAATTGGGTGCTAATGCAATGAAATGGGCTGTCTTCAAGTGAGCCCTCAAATCAGTCACTATTATAATAGATTTGTTTTAAGGGGAAAATGAATCAAATGAAACAAAATGTCTTGAGTTATTTTACATGTAGTATTTAGTAAGGAAATTCTTAATACTTTGAAGAAAGTAATAGTGGCAGTATCTAATTGCCTGTTTTCAATATTTTTTTTTTTTTTTGCCTTATATTGTGCATTAGTATAAGGTAAGAATTGTGCAGTGTGAGCTAAATATAATAGTCATTCTACTTTCTTTGATCAGTATAAATAAGTAGTTAGAAAACCAGCAAAGTTAATGATTAATATTTAGTATTTGCCAGTTATATACGTCTATGTATATGTATAATCTCTCGAGATTGCCTAAGTGTGCGCTCACACATCTCGCTCTCTCTCTCTAGAAAAAAAAAACATATTCTGCACCGTGAGACACACCTTGGCCAATGTTTGGCCTCAGTGCTGAAGGAGAAAAGATTTTGTGTGAATTGTGAGAACAAAAACAATTCTCACCTTGAAGGAAATATAGCAGCACTGTGGTCTGCAATAGTGGGTGTCACTCAAAATACTCTCTTTCTCTCTCTCTCTTACTCTCTCTCCCTCTCTCTCTCGCCCAGTCTAAATTATGGACCGTAACTCAGATTTGGTTAAATATTAAACATATTTAACATCACCTCAAAATTTTTTTTTAATTACTATAATTAATTCTATATTATATGCAATTAAAACAAGTATTATAATGAAGTATAATGTACTTCATGAATGCATTCTACAATTAAATCACATTAAGTAGACAATTTTTTTACTTGTTTTCAGTAACTTTGTTAAATCTGTGCTTTTTCAACCCTTTCTGCTACCTACACCTGCCTTCCTAAAACAAATCTAATTTAAGCTGAAATTAGCTGTTGTTATTATTCAATATGTGACTTAGAAAAAATATTTACTTTTCTGTGTGTTTTACACACAATAAAATGATATTTAAATATATCATAGACAGGTGTATTTTATGAACATGTCTAATAAAATACAAAAAATATATTTTACTGGCAAAAACATTTCATTCCTTAATATTTGTATCAGTAACTGCAGCATTTCCTGAAAGTTAACACATCATGTTTAATCCTTTGTGGAGCTCCCTAAAGTGATCCTTTAATCTGAAGATAAAGGTAGTTCTTTTAAACCTACCTTAAACCCTGGCATGGCGTTATTCACTTTCATTTTTTTTTTAATTGCGTATTTTGGGATTGTCAGAACTCTTTCCTTTTTTTAATCGCTGACATACAATATATCGCATGCATGTGTAGGTGTCTCAGTCTTACCAGGCAGCAGTCAACGCTTAATAAAATAAGAAAAGCAACAAACAAAAACCTCCCCTGACACCAAAAGTACGTATGTGTCTGTTTGAAGACTGCACAACCCAAAAAGCTGACACACTGAAAAGGAAACAATTGCCTCATTAGTAATAGGTGAGATCTTTTAAATGGCACTTGCTGCCATGCTGGGCTGGTGTTAAGCTTGGGATAAAACTAAATTAAGTTTGTGGCTGACAGAAAGGCTCCAAAATAAAAGGAACTTTTAACAAAACAACATGCCATTTTTGTTCCCTGCATTGTATGATTCCTTCAAAAGTTTATTCAGTGAAAGTGAGTTGCACTTTGGGTTAAATACTAAGAAAAGTGCAACAAATCATGAATTTGTGCACAGCACATCACTAGGCCCAGAGTGAGATTCGAATCCTGGTTTGTCCCTATGCTTAAGCCAGTAAAAGTCCAGGCCTATCTAAAGTTTGCCAAAGAGCATATGGATGATCTAGAAGAAGATTGGGAAAATATCACGTGGTCAGATAAAACAAAAGTTAAACATTTTTTCTTTTTTAAATTTGACTTGTTGTATTTCGAGAGAAAGAGAAGAATGCTGAGTTGCACCATACCTACTGTGAAGCATGGGGTGAAAACAACATGCTTAGGAGCTGTTTTTCTGCAAAGATGACAGGACGAAGCGACACGGCGGCTTAGTGGTTAGCACGTTCGCCTCTCAGGGCAGGGGATTCCCGGTTCGAATCCCAATCTGGATGGAGTTTCCACCTCTTCCGGGTTCTCCGGTTTCCTCCCACAACCCCAAAATATGGATGCAAGGTAAATTGGATGCTCTAAATTGCCCTTTATAGTGTGTGTATGAGTATGTGGCTGTGTGCAAGAGTGTGTACCCAGCAATGGATTGGCGCCCTGTCCTGGGTGTATCTGCCCAGCGCCCGAGACGTTCTCCCCTGGAT
>JAOUQT010015711.1:0-11988 GCA_025769995.1 Xyliphius kryptos | reverse complement strand
TTACTGTGGCGGAGCAGTCACAAAGCATTTCACTACTAGTTATACTGTGTATGACATGTACGTGACAAATAAACCTTCTTGATTCTTGAAAGCAGTGCCGTTTCAGTGGAGTGACCACATGTAATGCCAGCATGATTAGGGTCAAAAAGATTGTTTTGTGGGAGAAACGTGGAGACCTGGGTAGCTAATAGACATTCCATTGTTTTGAATAGAAATGGTAATAGTGAAACAGGCCTGTATCTCTTGGCCAGATTTGGGTTGAGCATTGGCTTTCTAAGCAAAGGTATTTTTATTTCCAGTCATATTAGCCATTGTTCTTACGAGGCTGGAGAAGCATAAAGTGTCTTGGCTACAGGCAGCAAGGCACTGTCAGACATGCCATCCCGTGGCCCCAATGGGTTCTATGTTGTGTTCCTTCGTTACACTATTGAGTGACCTTGCCCACAGGCATTCCTGGATCTGAACCTCTAGGCTGGAAATGCTTGCCCTAGTGTCTCAGCATGGTTGGCACAGCTGGTGGGTAAGTGCTTGCTCTCTTTTTTTATCTTGTTTTTTATTAATTTTGTGTAGTGTGCACAAACAAAAGTAGTTTGCCAGCTCAATTATGGTTTGGTTTGTAGTGGTTATGTGTCCATGCGAGATCATACAATACGTGATATGTAAAACATGCAAGTGCCCTGAGTTATTTTGTATTGCAATCATAATAGTTGTTTTAATAATGTCACGAACCAATGTTGATCCTGATTAGGACAGCGCATAAACATGCTGAAGTGTGGTAAGCATAATATGCATTTATTAAAGGTACATGGCTAAATGCAAAATATGCTGGTCTAATAAAAAAAGAAAACAGAATTAATAGTGAAAACAAAAAAAAACAATATCAAAACACAGTTAATCAACTTAAGCAAGCAAGCAAATTGAAGCAATAAGCTAATTAACTGAAAATGAGCATGAATTAAACAACACTCACAAAAAAGGAGTTCCTTGCACTCCGTACAAATAAACTTTTAAACTATTATTTTTCTCTTGTGGATTCTGTGTAATAAGATTAGGTGCACACACTTCTGATCCCATGCACGCAATACCGTAGCCATGGGCCCTATGATTATTATTGCATTTTTATGCACTTTGCGCTGGGAGCGATGATTACAAACAGGTCCACTACAATGATGCCACAGTTAACATCAAGGATAAAAAAAGTGACATTATAAAAGATCAATGTTTATTACATATGTAGGTATATAGCTTTAATAGATACTTTGTAGTTTTACGTTATATATTATTTTCCAAATTAGGTTGTGACACCAGCTGACTGATTAATTTGAGCAACCTAACTCCAGAAAAATCTTTGAGAAATAACAGCTGGTTGAACAGCAAGACCTTATTTGGAGTCTGTCATATCTTCTACTTATTTCTTTCTTCTTCTGACCTGAGGGTGCTAGGTCTGCCTCTCCTTAAGTGTATGTGTGTATGCTTATGCGTCACACATGCATTATCTCCTCTTTCTAGATTGAAGCCACTGGTACGCTTCTAAGACTGGCTCTGGCATTTTTACTGCCTTGGTGGACTGGGCTCCGGCATTCATTTCAGTCTCGTTTTTGGGATCACCGCTGGTTGGCTAGTTTTTGTTTTTACAGTGGGCAGCTGCTACTTCTTATTTTTGGTGCTGCTTAATAAACTGTCTGCTGGACCTTTTTTCTGCATCTGTGTCCTCATTTTGTTGGTTCTTCGCGCTTCACAGAAAACCAACACATAAAGCCAACTGAGTCACCTAGACATGATCCGACATCTGTGCTACGAGACCAGGGACAGTTTATCTGTGACCTGGTTACTAAACCAGGAATTTGTAAGGCTGTCAGTGGATTCTTTGGTGGATCGCCAAGATCGTCTCAAGCAAGCTGTGTAAGGGGTTAATTCCGGGAAGCGCTTTGTATTCTGGAAGTTGTAGTGTGTGTGTGTAAAAATTTGCAGGTTTGCAGGAGGAGTGCAAAGTCTCGCTCCACACAGTTTTTGCAGTTGTTATAACACAGCCACTCATGATAAGTTTGTTCAATTTGAAATAAATGCCAGTACTCGTTATAATGCAGATTCAGCTCATCTTTCTGCTGGAGTAACACTGGATTAACAAGTTTGGGTCTTACCCCAGAAAGTTTGAGTGACGCACTTAGCTCGTTCTGGCCCACAGAGCTTCACATGAAAAAGCTCCCCTGAGGACCCCAGTAATTTTTTTCAATCTGGAAATGAGATGTCAGTGGGGAGTGCCCACCATCAAGCTTTAAAAGCACGTTTGCGTTACCTCGGCTGATGGTCGACTGCTACATTGTATCACATCTTAAACTAGACCTTTAGTTATGTTTTCCAGTGCGGTACATAGGGAGGAGCAAACATTATATTTTATTTCTTCTCCTTCCTATTGTTACGGATAGTGCACTCCCGGACGGATGAGACATGACTTCTGGTCACCTTGGTACGTAGCAGTTTAATTTCGTCACCAACATAAGACTCTGGTACAAACGGTTAACACAATCGCGACGTCAGGATCAACTCCGATCCTGCAGCCTGAATCAAAACGGAAGACTCCACTCCGGTACTTCCCACGGTATTAATTATTAATTTACCTTGATTTAAGTCACTACCTAGGGCACAATGCTGATATTTCAGTTTGACTGTAGCACATGTGCTCCATTTGATGTATTTTTTTTTTGAAGTTATTGAAGAGATTGGCGATAAAACAACTAAACACATTTACTGGAGACCCTGTTAAACCACATCAAAATAAACATGGCCATGAGGTTTAATTAGAAAAGAACAATGTGCTAAAAAGAAGGCAAGTTGGCCACAGACGCATGCGTACACACAATTACATACGTTTGTTAGGACTACAAGATAGTGTTCAGCATTTTTTATGGCTTGGGATACAGGTTAAATACTTACAAAACAAAAATATATATGATTAAAAAAAACTACTACCACTGCCAGGTGTGTAAGGGAAAGAAAATGAATCATGTCCGAGTAGTATTGTGATATTTTATTGTATAATATATAATATGTATATAAGATCCAACTTTCAAACAACAAAAAACACACATCACATCTTTTTGTTATACGTAAGATTAACACTAGAGGGCAGTGACGCTCCAGGAAACAACACAAATTAAGCAGAAACGAGAGGCCCAGTCTGGTACTTCCCATTGGCACTTGGTTGTATCCCTCTTCTCTCCTTAACACCCCAGTTCCATGTAATTGAGATAAATCAGTTTCATGTGCCATATATCTGGATGCATTTATAAAATTCCATAAAAAAGAATTCACAGTTGCAATTAATACTTTAATTGAAATTACCCTGGTTCTTTGTAACAGCCCATCATAAAAGTGCAGTTAGTACAAACCAGAGTAATCACCTCATACTGTTCCCTACATGTTCTTACTGATTTCTTTCCTACTGAAGTCTTTTGGCTTCTATAGCTCTCCTAAAAGCATGGCAGTGCTGGACCTGATACTCAGAATTTCTCCTAAGTGAGTAAATATGAATGATTGAGTAAGGGTGATTCCCTGCATTGGCCCAAAACATAAAAAAAAAATTAAAAAAAAAAAAAAAAAAACTATGACTGTAAAGTAAAGATTTTACTTCAATTTGGAGTGATGTAACATTTTCACTAGTGGTATCAGAATATTATTTTGTTGTCTTTATTGTTTGATAAATCTGTTTTATAATTATAATTAGATGACATGTAAAATAAAAATTATACAGTGTCATATGTGTTGCAAAACTACGTGACCCTTTTAAGAATAGCTCTTAATTTAAAGGTTACATTATAGCATAGGTCAGCAATAGGCAAGCATGACACATCTGGCCCGTGAGGTTGTTTGAACTATAATGAACGATAATGAAAAAAATAAAAATAAATTAAATCGGACTGTCAGACCTAGACCGAGTCCCAGTTTGAGTGCTCGGAAAGGCGCCATGAACAAATAAAAATGTATTATTATTATTATTATTATTATTTTTATTATAGTCCACACATAGCCGTGTATCTGAAAATACGAATACATTTGTATGCGTTTGGGCCAAGTATCCACATGAAAACACAGTTTTACATCACCAAAAAACATTATTTATGAAAACTCCGGGCAAAGTGGAATTTATGTCTGCAACAAATAATGCGACAATTGATGTCACACATGCGACTGTTATTGATTTTGTGTGTGAAGAAAATGAATGCTACCAGAGAGGTACTGCATGTAATGTTAATTCAGACGATTTTTGCTCGTTTTGTTTTACAAGCCAAATTTTTACAATGCATTGAGGGGCACTGCAGAGGCAGAACAGCAGAGGAATTATGTTTTGGGATGGTACTCCTAAATCGATGTCCTCCAAACACAGTGAGTGGAATTAAGTCCAAAAATTTATTTTTTAGTCTCATTTGACCACAGAACTGGGGGAGAAAGCAGAGCTATTGGCACTTTACTTTGAATAGAGAGAACTAACACACCTAAAGCAGCGTTGCTTAATGAACGTGTGCGCCCTTGTTAAGATGTGTGACACAGTTGAGAGGAACAAACAAACAAAAAACACTAAATAAAACTACTTCCACATCACACCACATTTGGTTATTTAGCAGAAGCTTTTATTCAAAGCAATTTACGAGTATTCCAACTTGATGGTTAGAACACAGAGTTGGCCATACAGCCCCACTGAAGAAACGAGGTTTAAGGGCCTTGCTTAGCGGTCCACATTGGCAAATTTATAGGACCTAAGATTTGAACCTACTCCCTTCAGATTACTAGTCCTAGTGTGTGTGTGTGCTGTGGACGGCAAGCCTCTCTCGCTAGGAACTATCACCCATTGGACCACTCCATTAACTCTACAGTCGAGTGCTTGTCACGTTGAGAGTGTTACCTTTTATGTAACCTCTACCCCTCTCTTGCCTGTTATTTTAGGTTTGCCTTGGCCCACTGTTACCATAACGTTTTGGCTCTTCTCCTGAGTCCAAGACACCTGGTTTTCAGTCTGTGCTTCGCAGAGGCCCTCCCGGCACAGTTACCTCTGGTGTATGCAGATCTTGGTGAGGTATTTTGTAAACAGCGCGCATGCATCTTGCCCCCACACCGCTTGTACGATTGCGCGATAGATCTTAATAGGGGGCAAAACTACCATGCTCTCGGCTCTACCCTTTGTCAGTCAATCGATGAGAGACTTTATTGCAAAAGCCTTATGCAAAGGTGTCATAGATTCGTCAAATCGCCCACTCTCTCAGGGTTTTTCCTCATGCCAAAATCTGTGGTCGAGCTCCACCCATGTGTAGACTACTGTGAGCTCAACAAGGTGACCAAGCATTACCTGTACCCATTCCCATCATTTGCAAACCTGGAACACCTACTGTTTAATGCATACCATCTAGTTCGCATTTGTGAAGGATGTTAGTGGAAAACTGCTTTCTCCACCACAACTGGCCACTGTGAATACTTGGTGATGCCTTTTGGGTTATCCAATGCCCCCTCAGTATGCCAAGCATTCATCAACGATGTCTTGCGAGAGTTTCTGGAGTCGGGGGTCCTTGTATACTTGGATGATATCCTTATTTATTCTCAAGATCTGGTTGACTACATAAGCCTTGTACAGCAGGTACTCACTCGCATGGCATTTGCACCACGGCTTGTTTGTAAAGGCAGAGAAATGCTTATTTTTTGCTCACTCCATCTTATTCCCAGGCTTTATCCTTTCTGAAGAGGGGATGGAGTTGGACCTTAAGAAGGTTCAGGCTGTTCTCTTCTGGCCTACCCCAACATCTGTTAAGGATTTACAATGCTTTTTAGGGTTCGCTAATTTCTATCTCCGGTTTATACACGCCTATCTCACTAAACAATTTATTGTGTAGATGGATGTTTCTAGTTGTAGGGTCGGTGCAGTACTGTCACAATGTATAGCAGGTTCCTCGGGTCTCAGGCCGATAGTATACTTTTCACGTAAATTCAATGTAGCGAAAAGTTGGCTTTAGAAGCGTGGAGAGATTGGCACCTCGAGTACCTAAAATGGTTCTTATTTTTTAAGTTTCAACCTCCAGATTTCGTTTAGTCGGGTTAAAGAAGATGGTCATGCAGATGCACTCTCTCGCATCCATGGCTCATCAGAGGCAGACCCAGAGGGTAATGCCATCCTTTCCGTGTCATCATATTTTTGTGTCCCATCCATTGGGAGATTGATCAGCTTATTCAGCATCTGGGAGTGTCAGCTCCTGGCCACATGCCCTGCCAACATGCTGTACGTTCCCTCTGATTTTCATTATTGTATAATGAAACTTCGGGCCAGTCGAACAATCCAGGTAATCTCGCGCAGATACTGGTGGGAGTCTCTAGGAAACGATGTACAAAGGTTGATGAGCTCATGCTCTCTTCGGATGGCATGTAAGGTTCCACGCACCCTACCCACCGGTAAGCTTGTACCCCTTTCTGTTCCTGAACGGAGTGATAACTCAGTGGTTTGGGTGTTGGATTATCAATCAGAAGGTTGGGGTTTCAAATCCCAGGTCCACTGAAGTTACCATTGTGAGTCCTTGAGCAAGACCCTTAATCCTAATTGCTCTAGCGTGCTGTATCAATTCTGATCCCAACCTAGTTGGGATATTTGTAAGTCGTTTTGGATAAAAGCGTCTACTAAATGTTATGATTTTTTTTTTTTTTTACACAGCAAGTGTCTGTGGAAAATATGGGTTTAAAGTTTTTGTGTTTTCAAGTTTCTTAAAAATGTTGAGTAAGTCAGCTTTACGGATGTTGTTCGGAAGGTCGTTCCACCATAATTGAGTGACATGAGTTCGCTTTGGCTGGTTGAACACGAGTTGGACTGCAGAGTTTTGAACCAATTGCAGAGGTCTGATTGTTGAATTTGGGAGACCGGCAAGAAGAGCATGACAATAGTCGAGCCGGGATAGGATGAGGGCATGGACCAGCTGCTAATTAGCCTGTTCTGTTAGGAAACTGATTTCCTGATGTCATACTGTACAGAATAAATCTGTAGGAACGGGCAGTTTTCGTGACCTGATCTGAAAGTTTAAGATGATTGAAAAATTGAAAAACCAAGATTACGGATATTGTGCTGGGAGCCAATGAATGTCCCTCAACACTGGTGTAATGTAATGTTCCCAAGATCTTGTATGGGTTAGCACCCTGGCTGCAGAGCTTTGTACATAGAATTCACCTCAGCTGTATGGCAGGCGTTTATGAAAAAAACTGGGAGTAGAATAATGGGGGTTGTAAATGCACTCATCAAGAGATTTCCAAATTCCTTTGTATTTAGGCACACCACAACCCATCTGACTGGTCATGATATTTGACCTGGGCCGAGATCACCCAAAAGTTGATTCGACACTGCCACAGGGCTTACTTCTTTTCAGTGTCTATTGGGTTACCAACCACCATTTGCCCCCCGGGATCGCAACCCCACAGATCCCTACGGTCGTCGATGCTTGGTTCCATAGTTGCAAGAGGGTGTGGGAACAGGAGCACCTGCGTATAGAGACGTGCTCCAGTGTAACAAACGCCAGCCCGATTGCACTCGTGGCCCCACTTCTCAATTTCAGATTGCGATATGGTGTGGCTTAACACCTGAGACATTCACTGTCATAGGGGCATTCAGAAACATCTGCCTAAATACTTAGGTCCTTCCCTATCGTAGCACACATCAACAAGGTAGCTTACTGTCTTAAACTTCCTTGCCAGTTATGCATTCACCCCACTTTTCATGTGGAACATCTGAAACCTTTTATTTACCTGTTGAGGACACAAGGGTCTAATGCAGAGTCTAGTTACGAGTCCAACCCTAATATTTATTCAGTCTTCTCATCACTACATCCACGCCGACGTAACTGTACACTTCAATATCTGGTAAAGTGGGAGGGATTCGGGATGAAGAAATGCAGTTGGGTGCGTGCGGAGGACATTCTGTACCAGGAGCTCCTACAGGAGTTCCATCAGAGCTTTCCGGAGAGACCAGACCAAGATGATGTTCTAGGCGCCAAGGCAATCTATGGGATTCTTGTCCTACCAGTACACCCGTCCTGGGACCGCCTTTCAGGGGAGTAATGTCAGTAATTTAACTCCTAACTAACCTTTCTCAGTTTTATCCACCATCAATTTGCCATTGTTTAATTCCCCTGTTTATTACTCACAGGTGTGCTTCATTTACCCAGGTTCTGTATAGACAATTTTTCTTCCAGGTTTCCTCAGCTATGCACGAAGGATCTTGTGTATACGCAGACGTTTGTTTTACCATGGCCATTTCCCCGTTTCTGTAATCTTCTCTAGGTACTCTGTGGTACTGTTATGCCCACAGAGTTTATGTGCGCTACCAGTGCCGCGATACTGCAGACACAAGCCGATGATCCCTGACCCTATTACCATGCTGAGGAATCCTTTGTTCTCTACACACGCTCTGACAGCGGGACATTTGAATGAGATCCTACTTCTCACAGCTGATCTCTGGCGATCACCAGCTTTTGTTCTTTCTTTTGTTTTTGGATCTTTGCATTAAGTAGCTGCTTTAATAAAGCCCACTGTTTGACAGTTCCAAGTGTTTCACCCTCACACCGTAACAGTATTTTTGACAGAACTTTGATTTTCTATTATTCTAGTGGCTTCGCAGTTCTGACTTTCATTGAACTGAATGATTTTTTTTCAGGTTTTGATGGCACTACAGTGTAGCTGTTTTTTTCCTAAACTACTGACTTTTAATAAAAGTGTCTGCTAAATAACTAAATGTAAATATAAATTTGTACATTAGAGTCCCATACTGAGTTTTGGTCACTGACAAACCTCACAAGGTTTGTTCTTTAAAATTCAATAACACCAGGGAGTTTTTCAATTCCAGTGTCTCTTTGGTTAGCTCCTTAATGGGATCAGGTCTGAAGCAATGATGCTTTAAAAACAATGTATTATTGTTAAAAACCTCAAAATTTAGCAGCAATTATTCGATACATTTCTTCAATAAATGAATGAACAAACAAGTATCAACACACTTTAGTCGCTAAAAACAAAAATACTAAAGTATCACATATAGTGCTATGATAAATTATGCTTTCAGTCCTGTATCTGACAAAGCAAATTTTATGGATCATGCATTCAAAGGCAACACAATATCTAATACATCCAGCAACTGTTCTTTAAGATCATTGCTGATGTCTTTGTTCCCAGAAATTAGTTGCAACACAACTAAATGCTTTAGACTAGCAGTAGAATTTACTTATTTATGGAGAATGTATGTTCTTAAGGAACATAGGGACATATTTTTATTTATTTAGGACTTTTTCTATTGACAATGTCCCATAATTAGAAAATTCTGTCTTTACACATAACCCTATGGTTAACTAAAAGTAAATATTTACATAATATTTCAAATTCTCATTCAAACAAAGCACACCTACATAAAAAAATGCTGGTTGTAGGTGAACAGTGTTGACAAGGAAAACTTAAGTAATATGTCAATATGAAAAAAGGCATGGCAAACTAAACCAATATAGTACCATCCATAATTTGTAGCAGTTCATCTAAGATTTAAGAACATCATTATAAGACATGACCTGAACATTTGTATGGCATGTGTGTCTGTGTGAGTAATGTCCACATGGCCAATATAAACACATTGCTTTTCTGTTAAGAGAGATGCTGAAGGGTGATGATACCTGCTTACAAAATCAATAACACACATCTTGAGTGTGAGATGGAAGTGTAGAACAGAAGCATTTAAACATTACTTTAAAAACAGCCTACAAACACACACACACATGCTGAAAGTCATGACCACCCACATCTTTCCATGGCTGATGTTCTCCCCCTTAATTCCCGATGTCAGCACTCACTGGTGTTTTTGGAGCCGCACTCTCAATCTGCTACCAATTCACTGGTTCCCTAATGCTATAATTCACTGTGTAAATGGGTCGAAGATACGAGTTGGCAGCATTCAACAGCACAAAGTTTAGCAACACACAGTTTCAGCTCTAACTTAACATGATGCTCTGTTGCACAACAAGAAATTTTGGTTAGATTCTGGGCCACTAAGATGCACAATTTATGTGCATATGTCATTAATTGGTTAAGGGGGTTAAACCAATTTTGAGCCACTAAGACACTAAGCAAGGTTATTAAAGTGCCACAATAACTTGATAAGCAATGCTGTATGATGGTTACACTGTCAAACTTTTCAAAATATTGGCTGTAAACAATACACAATTGTACTTTGTTTTCCTAAAATTAATTAGTTCTGAGTTTGCAAGATAGTAAAGCAAATATTTTTCTATTTCCTGTATTTTCTTTATAATTGTGAAAGTCTATTTGATGTATTCATTTTTTTACTTATTAAGTTGTATTCAATTGACATGCGTCAGCACTCTGACGGCTACCAAAACGAATAGCAGCTGACATTTGATGTTTGCTCTATATAACATTTTTTTTTTACTGGCTCAGAGCTACTGCAGAAACCTGTTGGACACACAGGAACCAAACTTCAGTGTTCTTTCTCCTAGCCTAATGCTAATGCCTTAAATATCCATTAGCATTCAAGCCTTAAGTCAGCTTCTCACCATTAGACATGTTTTGTGTGTCTGAAACATAAGGGCAGACAACCTAATAAAAACATATAAATATTAAAACATTTACACTGTAATATGCTTTATAAGAAAAATAAATTTCTAAAAATCCATTATGACCTGAACATCTTACAATTGAAGGTGTTATATATATATATATATATATAACACACAATAATGATAATATAATGTATTGTATATCAGCTTTTAAACTTTTAACACTTAATTAGATACCTTTAACTTAATAAATATTGTCCGCCATATTGGAATGTCACAAGCATTCTTATGTTTGAATTACAGTTAAATTTTGTGAAAAAAAGTCACACTAATGTCATTTCCTTAAATGATTGTAATCAAAAGCATCATCATTCATTTATTTGAAATATTCTGTACACATTGTATTATTATGCCAAGAGAATATTTTGACCATGTAATTATTTTTATGCATATTTTCCTTATTTTTTATTTCCTATTGCCAAAAATTTTGTTTGCAAGCTTTACTCTAATTTATCCCAAATGTGTTTAATGAGGTTGAGATGCAGGTCAGTAAAGTTCTTCCACACCAAACTTGCTCATCCATGTCTTTATGGACCTTGCTTTGTGTGCTGATGTGTAATTATGTTGGAATAAAAAGGGGCCATCCCCAAATTCTTTTGTTATGGTGCAGCATTCAGAGTCTTTTTACTGGAACCAAGGGCCTGAGCCCAACTCCTTATAGATAATCCCAAACCATAATCACCGCTTGTCCAAACTTTCCAGTGGAAGCGTGCTTTACAGCCCTGCATACAGCACAATAATAGAGGATGTGGCCAAAGTAGATCAACACCCTACTGTTTATTAAGGTGTGCATAAGAAGATGCATAACTATTAGACAGTTTCTTATTGACCCAAACACATTAATCTGACTTATAGATAACATGGTTACATTATTTGGCTTCTTAACTACCAAAGATTTATTAAAAATCAAACAAAGCAACTAGGAATTCATTATACTCTATGGATTTTTGAATATATATATTGAGCTCTGCTCTCCATAGTAGCAAGACGGGCTGAGGGAACTCGCAGATGAATAGGAGAAGATGATCTAAGGGAGCGAGAAGGAGTAGTGATAAGGAGAAAATTAGAAAGATACGGTGGAGAGAGATTATGGATAGCCCTAAAAGTATGTAATAGGATTTTATAATTAAAATGATGCTTAATCGGAAGCCAGTGTAGCTTTTTCAAAATAGGAGTGATATGGTGAATGGATTGGGTTCTAGTAATGATGCAAGCAGCAATCAGACCTTTCCTAACAGAACAGGCTACTCAGCTGCTGGTCCAAGCCCTCCTGTCCTGGCTCGACTATTGTAATGCTCTTCTTGCCGGTCTCCCAAATTCAACAATCAGAACTCTGCAATTGGTCCAAAACTCC
>JAOUQT010015685.1:0-11989 GCA_025769995.1 Xyliphius kryptos | reverse complement strand
CAAGTGAAACTGATTCACAATCAGTGTTGCACACTAACTGGACAGGTTGGTTTCACACAAGTGTGGTTTACTTGGAGTTACATTGTGTTGTTTAAGTGTTTCCGCTATTTTTTTGAGCAGTGTATAATGAATCTTTTACTTGTCTACCATGTCTAACTCAGAACAAGTGGAGGGTCATTGTTTATGGTATACACTTATGTATGGTTTATATTAATGCCTTTTGGTGCTTCTCCATGTAGTCGAGGGGGCGTTGGATGGAATGAGGTGCGGCGTTTGCTCGCCCGGAGCGTTCGGTTTAGTCAAAGCTGCAGTCTGTCACACAGTGATTTATCCTGCATTGAGTAAATAGCACTCTATGGAGATAACAGTTTATTGTGCTCAAGTGCAGGGAGTGAGAAACACTAGCCATCTTCATTTCCAGGATCACTGGTCAACGCCGAAGTGTTTGCACTTGCCGGAAGGAAGATATTTCTCTCTCCCTCCCTCCCTCCATTATTGCATTCCCTCGTTCCGTGAAGTGAAACTTGCTTAATCTCGAGAGGATTTTCATTCTGGGAGACACGCTCTCGCTGAAGGTATGCTTCGCACCATTCTCTTGTAAACGTAACCCGACTGCCGGTCAGAATGCGATTCAGGCATCTCCTAGAAGAAAGCCCCGTCCTTCACTCGTGCACTTGGCTATTGTGCGTTCTCAAAGCAGGGATCAGGAACAGCAGCTGCCGGATTTACATCCAAATGACATTGGAGAGGTCCTGTTTCACATTGTGCCCACCTACTCCCACGCCAGGTACACCCTCCAAACCTCCAGTAAGCTTCAGCTCAGCGAAATTCCCATGGCGCTCATGACCGGAAAGCATCATTTGTCTGTTTCTTTCTCCCTTCTTTCTGAAAATGCTCAACACACTTGACTCGTTTTTTTCCTCAATATTGATGAGACTTTTTGTTTCGGGCTCTGCATCATTGGAACAGAAGGCTTTGATAAATGTGGACGAGTGAACGTGTGAAATTGAAGCTGGAGCACTTTGTTTAGTTTACTTTAATCAATCAGGCATAGCGGGTGATGTGTAGAATGCATAAAGGCTCGGGAAGAGTTATTGCTCGCACGGCTTGACAGCTGAAAGCAGTCGATCGTCGGGATGGAATAATTAATCAATTAACTTCTGTTTGCTGTTAGCACTGATAACACTCCGGGCCAAAGTGGGGTCAGTGCAGAGTTCTCACTTTATCCCCGCCACGTATTGTCTGCTTTGTTCAGACCTGCTAATGGACCGCGCGGCCCGAAAACGACCTTGTTCCTCGACGTGCACCGAGCCGCGGGGAAAGGTTTAAATAGAGTTTGATTCGAGCACTTTTCAGCATAGCGGGACACTCCACACAATAAAAAGATGATGAACGCACGTCAGGTTCCTGCACTTTAATAAGAGGCAGCTCTTAGCTTTCAGACCTCGGCCTCTTTGTGGCAGACCCCACATGAGCCCTAAGGCATCTGCTCGTCCCGATCCCACGGGCTTCCCGCCCTATGGGCTTTTCACACTTCGCTCGCTCATGTCGAATTAACGGGCTGAATGAGCCGGACCGCTACAAAAGCAAGCGGCGTTTAAAATTCCGACTCCAGCTGCTGTGATGGTTCACTGGAACGTTCAGAGACGTAGGTGGAGGTGCATTGTGAGGGTGTGGTAGCTCAGTGGTTATGGTGCCGGGCTATTCATTCCAAATTTGAAACCTTAAATCTATCAGAAATTGCCAGCCAGGGCCCTTAACCCTCATTTCTTCAGGGGTACTCAAACACCTGCTTTCATTTCCCAACCATCAAGTTGGAATATCGATTCAAATAAAATGATTTAATGTTGTAATCATTTAGTCAGCCTTAGAAACCAATGTTCCTAATATTTTGCCCCACTTAAAACGACAAGATCCTCAGTTTCATTCCCAAAACGCATTGCCAGGTGCCATTCTTTCTGGAATTGGCATGTTTTCCCTGCATCTGCATCTGATTTCTTTACAAGCTCCAGTTTCCCCGGGTAGATTGAAGGCATGCAAGTCAGGAAAACTGGAAATACAGAGATGCCCTGTGTGTATATGTGTGTGTAAAGGTGTTTCCTAGTGTGTGAAATGGAGTGATAGACGTGTTTGAAAGTGTTCATGTTTTGTTACAAGCAAGATATAGATGTGTTGCTCCCAACTGCATTTAAAGCTTTTGTAAAAAAAAAAAACCAAAAACAATCATAAATTAAAAAAGGATCATTTTAAACATGATCCCAATGTATAATTCATTAATAAAAATGTTTTTTTTTTTTGTAATTTTGCCTATTTTTACATCAGAACTATTAAATAATGCACACACACATACCGTATACAAGTCAAAAGTTTGGACACACCCTCTTCTTGCTTGCTCCATTATCTATTTTCACTGAAAATGAGGTTTGTAGTTTTGTTAGTGTAGGACACATGGTTTCTTTGTTTTTTTAGTCCCTTGTTGGATCCCTGTTCTCTATCGGTCTCTTTAACACCTCAGTGACACTGCTGGGATAGGAATCATGCATCAACCAAGTAATACCTGCTCCATGGTGGTACTTTAGGGGTCATGACCATTAGAACAGCGTAAAGGGGACTTGCACTGTAGAACACAGACAGACTACAGGCTGTAACTGTAGAACCAAGTCCATCTGTACGGTTAGTGTAACCGATAACATGGACAAGTGGAGCTAAAAGGGGGCGTGTCCAACTTTTGACTGATTTCACCGTTTTAATATTTTATTTAATATTTAATAGTCATTCTAATTTGCGTCACAGGAATCAAACACGCACGTCTCTGTTGATTCAACACGGTGTATTTAGTGTATATTTCCATTTTGTGCCAGATGTCCAGGCTGGATTTTAATGAACATCCTTGGATCATATTGCTTCTCCACCCCCCTCGACTTCTTCTCCGTCTGCAGGAACGTTGGAGTGACCCGCATTATGAATGGGGCCTTTTAGTTAATGCAGCTTGTTAGCAACACAGGGCAGAGTCACTCAGCAAAGTTCAGCCTCGGTGAGGGGAGGGCCCAACAATACATACCCGAGCCACTTTTCAAACCGGGGGGGTTGGGTTCATGTTACCTCTTCTGAGTGGTCACTAACAGAATGTCTATTGTGTCTTCCGTTCCACGCTACACATGTAGCAATTTCGCCGACGATTCGCATAAGCCGCAGGAAGCTGATCACGATTGCGGAGAGTGTGACTCGGATTTCGGCTTTTGTCACTGCGGCTTAATTTACTGTCGCAAACTTTAACACGCCTCATATATATCCAGTCGAGTGTACGAGTGTGGAATAACACTTTGCACCTAGACAGACAGGCCGTCTGGTTTACTTATGGCCCTCGTAGATCTCGCTGGAGTAATGTCCCATAGCAGTGCATTACCACATACGCATTACCATTATTAATCTTTGTTGTCTGGACTAATGGAGGAAATGCACTGGCAGTTATAACACGGCTATGGCTGGACGTGGTTAATGCCCTCTATTACATTCCAAAAACCCTGACAATTTAAAAACTACAGGACAGGATTGCATTTACTGTCTGAGATGCAGATAAACTATAATTTAAGAGCTCCTTACCAGAATTAGGAGTTCACGTTCTAGAGGAGTACCTATTTATGGTCCTTTGCAGAGTTTTTACCTCATGCTTTCTTTTATCTCATGCTCCGCCCATCCACCACCTCTCGTGCCTGGCACCAAGTACCAGATTATGGGATTAATAGAATGGCAAATCTGTTTTCCCGGCGATTTCCGTGTTATTTGTTATTCCTGCGCAATTAGAGTCTGGAGAGGGTAGTGTGCAGTAAGTCGCCACACTAAGGGGCACTTAAGCCGTAGTACTTGGTGGGACCGAGAATTGCATTGGGGACCTTAAGGTCGGTCCAAGTCGCACATGCTTCCCGCTTTCCCCAATCAGTGGAACTCTTCTCTTTGGTGATGCTTGTTCAAGACCAGCTATGGAGGACAGTAACGTCCTTTAGAGTGTTTAAATGGTCAGAACAGCCGCTTTAGGACTAGTTGGTTGGTGGCTTCTCACACACACACACACACACACACACACACACTGTATATGGTAGAGCTACATCATGGTGGTAGAAGGGCAGTAGAACCCACAGTATGGTTTTGGTTCGCCATCAAATATATTTTTCTGTATTGCTTTGACTATTTAAATACATTTTTGTAGGATCCTTTGTCTTCTGTGGGCTCATGCAGTTGCTTCCATGGTTACATCCAATGATGCTTTGTTTAACACACGCTCTGCTTCAGTCAATGTTATGAAACAATGAAATTCACAATAGTATTTAGCAGATACCAGGGTCTGTAGAGAATTACGGTGGATGTAATTGGTTAATTAGTCTGCTCTTAGGGGTCCAACATCTGGATTGTGCTGGAGCTCAGACCCCTGACTTCTGCTAGAAGTATAATTAATAAGCTTGCTGAATTGTGTTTGTGTAGTAATGTTTAGATCTTTTGGAAAAGTGAAACAATGAGGTGAATGTTAAAGGAGCGAGCGAGTGAGAGAGTGAGACCGAGACCGAGTAAATGAGGCAATGAATTAATACAAATGATAAAGCTGTCCTTTGGAGGAGGAAAATTTCAGTGGATTTTAAAGTGGCATTGTACAAGCGCTACGGTGCGTGTTGTTATTGGAAAATAATCAACTCCGCTTCGTGGCAGGTGTATTACTCCTCCCGTTATTGATTATTTGTTGTAAAACTGCGTGCTGCCTTGCATTACCAATGGCTTGACACACTGTTACACAAGATTGCATTGATTTAAATAAAATGCACGCATCAAAAATCAAACTGCATGAATACAGTACAGTAAGCCGTGCAGTTTGAATAAAATGATAAAATTACATTCTAATGGTTGTGCGATTGTTGTGGTCATTGTGCGTATTACTATTTTAATAATATTAGAGTGTTGATTGATCATTTGCATTAAGGTTCGGCGTTCACACAGCCATCGGGCAGAGGAAAGCTTTAGGACTGTCCCTCAGGACTGGATAGTTGATAAGTTGCATCATGGGATGAGAAGGTGAATAGTCTTGTGAGGTTATATGGTGAAGTGGGAGAACGAAAAAAAAAAGAGAGGTTGAGCTGCTGATGTAACTCACTACTGTGTGTCCTTTGACACAGAAGGCTCTGGGGACCGAAAGAAGGATTGAAATGTGAGAGAGAGAGGGAAGAAAGTGTCAGGGAAAGGAGAGGATATGTATTACATCTTTCCACTAGGGTGATGATGCAGTAGTTACTGATCCGGATCCAGAACTCTTGCTATCCTGTCCATTTCCCATAATATAACACGATCTGTGTAAGTTTCGGGTGATGTATAGAGGTAGTCAGTTAAGAACCTTAAAATGCTTACTATGGAATTTTTTTTAGGGTTCGGTGTTTACCAGCTCCATAAAGCACACAATTGGTCTTAATCAGCTATGTATTCTTTTTAAGAGAACATATACTGCATATATACCATCTATGTTTTAACTTAGGGCTGGGACGATACGGTCTAAAATCACTATTGCGATATATTGCGCAGTTCACCTCGATAACGATAACTGGATGATAATTTTAATACACACAAACCCCAAAAATAAAGACTGTATAAGGCCAACGTAATTACTTCACAGCCATATTGATGGTACAATTCCCTTTTTATTGCCACGTAGTCACGTGACTACCCTACAGAGAGCACGCAGCGCAGTCTCTTAAAGGAACATAAACGTAGCCGACAAAAAAAAGACAAAGCAACTTTTCTTTAAATTTTTCTAAGATACCAAAAATACCGATATGAGCAAAATGATGTCGGTTATCATCATAAATATCGGTATCGGTAAATTTTCGGTAAATCGCCCAGACCTATTTTAACTGCGAGAAGGTTATTGTGTGTGGAGTTTGCATGTTCGCCGCGTGTTGTAAATTGTCTCCCACAGTTAAAAAATCTTTACTAAATTATTTCTAGGTGTAAATGTGAATGTAAAACTGTTTTCCCCCAGTGTCTGCCTTGCAATGGACTGGACACCTGGTCAGGGTGTTGCATTGACTGATAAGTTCAAGTCAATTATTGAGCCCCCAAAGAGCAAGCCAAATCAACAGTGGCGAGAAAGAAATTCCTGTTGTGATGTTATTTTTTTTTGTAAGAAGAAACCTTGGGAGGACCAAGGCTCAGAGGGGCTCTCCTGGTCCTTGATTGGCTGGGCAGGAGCACCGTGTACAGATTGTGTAGAGATGAGGTGTCCGGCTTTAACAATAGTAAACATTGTAGAAACTGTATAAGTCTATCCTCAGTCCATCCTCCAGGACTTCAACACCAGGTCCATCGTGGTATCCGCAGGGCCCCGGAAGTGCCATAGATAAGAATATGGGGACATCTCAAGACGACACTTCAGAAAAACAGACACGGAACGCACTTAGGAGCTAAGAAATGACTGTAGTAAATGATGTATGATTGACACAGTGCAGCACGTGACCCCTGACTAGAGCAGCCGAACTAAAAGGGGCAGATCCTGCAGACGAGTCCAGTCGAGAGGGCTCCCTGGAATAGCATCATTTTGGCACCACACCCTCTACTGATGAACGATAAGAAAGGTTGAGAAAGGAGACAAAAAATGACTGGAGGAAGATCAATTAGGAACAGAAGAAAGGGAGAAGGAGAGTCGGAGAATGTGGATGGAGGGGAACGGGGAAGGAAAATGACAGCTACATAGAGGCAAATTGATCAAATCAGAGCCCAGCCCCACAGAGGCAGTTTAGAGGACAATGATAATGCACGCTTACAGCGTTTGAAGGTTTCCTTTTCATGCTTTGCTCTTTTGACAGCCCTCGCATCCGTTAGCATCATCAGCTTCACACGGTGACTTGGCATTTTCTGCTTGTACGAGTCGCTCGCCACTGATCTCCTTCCCTCGTGGCATTTCATCATGTGGCCCGTAATCTTATGCAAGATGGTGAAACGGTAGATAATTTACAGGTAATTAGGCCCTGGTGATTTGCAGCAGAAAGGATGTTCGAGGTGAGGGTTTAAATGTCATCATGGCAGTTGTACCTTTGTGGAAGGAAATCATTTTGCAGGGATAATTGTACAACACCGAGTAGCATCTCACTTTAGATTCAGCAATCTAGTGGCTCGTAGATTATGTTTTCTACAATAGTATTTGGGAAGCCTACTAACCTTAATGAGAGTGTGCTAGATTTTAAACGCACTGACTGTCACAACAGTTTAACCACATCTGGAAAATGTATGTTTATTCATAGAGGGATATCCTGTAGCGGATTTGAACCATTGCTGGGTTTTAAGACGGGGTGTGGTAGCTTAGTGGTTGCAAATGTTGGGCTGTCAAACTGAAGGTTAGGGGTTCAAATCTAAACCTCACCCTTCTGCAAAGCCATGCAGAAGTCTTAGCTTCAGGCAGTGTATCATGTATAATGTCTGACCCTGTGCTTTCACCCCAACCATCAAGATGGGATACTTATGAGTCCCTTGGGATGAAAATGTCCACAAAATGATGTAATGTAGGAAGTTATTTTGGTCCGTTCAATGCAGATGTGACTTGTCTGGAAGACCTTATAATTAAGTTCATACCATTCCAGCCATAAAAGGTGCTGTTCCTCTCATCGACCCACATTGGTACCCTCAGTGGATTTGGGATGTGAATTTAACCCAGTCTTTAGATTGATAGCCCAAAACTCTTAGGTACTGAGCTACCGTGCCATCATACGTCATCATTTGATTATTATTTTTTTTTTTCCAAGTTCAGAAAATCGTACAAAGGATAGTTGTAACAGGTTCTAAACCTGATTTACTACATTCACATTTGGTCATTTAGCAGCCGCTTTTATCCAAAGCAACTTAAAAGTATCCCAACTTGATGTTTTGGGTCAGAACACAGGGTTACATACAGGACCCTGGAGCAATGAGGGTTAAAGATCTTGCGCAACGGTGGCTTAGTGGTTAGCACATTCGCCTCTCAGCGAATCCCTATCTGGGTGGAGTTTGCATGTTCTCCTCTCCTGTCTGCATGGGTTTCTTCCGTGTTCTCCGGTTTCCTCCCACATTCCAAAAACATGAAGGTTAATTAAATGCTCCAAATTGCCCTGTATAGTGTGTGTATGTGTGTGTGACTGTGTCAGTGAGTGTGTACCCAGCGATGGATTGGCGCCCTGTCCTGGGTGTATCCACCCCCACCTGCGAGCCACATTAAGGAATAAGCAGAAGATAATGAATAAATAAAAAGATTAAATTTGTGTCAAGGTGGCTAGTGGTTTACACGTCCGCCTCTCGGCACTGTGGATCCAGGTTTGAATTCCGAACAGCGTTGAGTTTCCATGTTTGCCACGTGTTCATGTGGCTTTCCTATGGGTTCTCTGGTTTCCTTCCATGGTCCAAATACATGAATTCAAGTTGGCTAATTGTCTATCTTGATTTTCCTACATAGTGTCTGTAGGAGTGGGTGTGTGTATGTGCCTAGCGATAGATTGGCAACCTTAGATGTATCTGCCCGACGCCTGAATAATTCTTTACTTGATGGATGTGGGGATCCCCTCCATGACTGAAGTCCCATTATCTTTCACTGATGAAGTGGAAGATTATGAGCTCAGAGAAGGTCAAATTTGTGAACTAACTTCAAAAATTGGCATGTCGAAGTGTGTATTTGCTATAATATTAGGTGGTTGAAAGTTCATATTGTGGTTGCATGTGTATGTGTCTCAGTACACATAGCAGTAGATGTTAAAATACATTTTAAACCATCTCACTTAGCGTGTGTACTATAGTGTGTGTGTACTGTGCTTTGTGTGTGACTATCTGTGTCTGTGGGGTGTGTTTGTGGTAACTCTTGTATTGGTTTTATGTTTCTGATCCCTTTACACTTTGAACAAGTGATTCACAAGCAACGTGACCTGACCACCCTGCAAAGTCTAACAGTTCTAGCTCACACTTTTTTAGAGGTTATATGTTGCAGGTAAAAAAGAGCAAAATATAAAACAAAGAAGAGAGGAAGAAAAAAAATTAATAAATATGATATGTTTCTTGCTTTCATTCTGTGATAAAAGGTGTTTTGCCTCAAAATCGATTGGTACCATGAGCCCAAATGATAATTTCTTCACCATTCCCTTTAAAGATCTCTTCCAGATCTCAATGCAACCTATTACACACTACCTCTCTGATCAGCATGAAAGCAAGCTGACCCTCATGTCTGAGACAAACCTCAGTTTAATCAGAAACACAACCAGGGATTAAATGACGCACAAGGCCTAATGAAAAACAAGGACAAGATTAACAACAAAGCTGGTGCGAGCCAGTCTTTTTCATACGTCTTGTACATAACACAACACTGGCAAACAAATACCACAGCTTTACCGTCTGCAATACCACTGTGCAACGTTTTAGGTTACAACATCAAACACATTCACAGCAATTCCATGCAACATCACAAAGAATAGTTTAACTCTACAGCCACAGCAACAAGCAAAAACGATCCAATGAACGATCCTTGAGGTACACCTACAATTCAACAGAACTGGATCACACCAAATAAAAAAACAGGACCGGTGGGTCCAGGGTTTTACCGTAAGGAGGCAAATTGAGTTGCAAGGCTGTCCTAGGTTTACTTTCAGACATGCGATCCTGTTTCAATTCTGTCTCAATTCCTGTTTTGGGAAGGTGGATGAAGGACAAGGGAGGAGTCTTGAATCTCATAAACGTTCATTACATTTATCCCTGACAGATAAGGTGTGAATAAACCGCTACGCTGTTCTATACGCGTAACACATGCTGTTTCACATGTACAGCAATTCATTAGTGTTGCAGCTCAGCAGTGACAGCCACAGTTCCATGCATCATGTGACTAATGTGTGACATTAGTTGTGTTGTACACACTGCAGGTCAAGCCGTGTACCTCTGAAGTACGGGATGAAGTTGTGCTGTTGGAGCAAGGCCAGCGTGGTAGGATTCAAGGGTAGTGGGGTATTTCTACCACTGTAGTACTGGGGCAGAGGTGAGGAACCCCTGGGACTACACTGGCCTCCATATCTACTTGCAGTGTTCACAGGCAATGAGTTGAAATTTCCAGGTTGGGGGGTGTATCTACTGCTCATCACATATTGTTCTGTGCAAGGCACTAGAATTAGCCGAGTGGAAAATAAAAACAAAAACACAATGACTAAAATGCAATTAATTAATTTGTGATACTACGGTTTGTTCATTGGATGTTACATAGGACAATTGTGATTCTACTGGGCTGTACATATACAGACATAGAGACACATTTAATTCATAATCAGCCAAGTATTTAAATGATTGCTGATGGTGACATTATTATAAAATAATAATTTTAATAATACTTTTAAAAAGCTGCACTGTCATCTGCATTATTTTCACTAATCTCATAGCCACAAAGGCATTAAAGCTGCCACTGTTGATGCTTACTTAAAAAAGATCATTTTTAACTACATACTCACAGAAATAAAAAATGATGGACAAATAATTACAATATCATCAACGCAAAATTAAAGCAATGTAACAAAATTAAATAAATTCAAAAAAAAATTTTTTTATTAAAAAAAAAAAAGCTCAAGTAATAAGCTACGTTACTATATTTAACACAACCAGAAGACAAAAGCACAATGAAAAGATGACACTACTCAAGTTAGATAATCAGTACCCGGTCTGCTGTAGGTTTGGGGGGAGCGAGAGGGGGTGTAGCGGCCATAACCCCCCAATGAGCTATTAGAACTGGGGCTGGAGGGTCGTCTCTGACGGGGTGATTTTTCTCCATCGCCCTGAAAAATTAACCACAAATTATTTTGTAGAAGCATTTACACAAAGTTACGTTAAAGTATTCCAAAGAGCCCATGTTGGCAAATTGGCAACACCCTAACCACTGACCCATTTCAGTGTGTGGAACTGACAGTAAAAAAATTGTAAACATAGACTTATTGGTAACACTTTCTATGAATCCAGTATTTATAATTTATAAAGTTTGGGTGGTGCACAGTACAGTATATTGGATGAAGCTGGTGAAGCGTTGTGCTTGGAAATGAGTGCAAAGAGTGGAGTGAAGCAGTGGAGGGAGGGATGCAGCGGCGGAGGGCTGGAATACATCTGCTCCAAAACAGTGAGAGCGGCAGAAGCAGATATTACACTATGTGTATAATATAGTAAACGGACACATTTCTCTTTTATTATATTCAGATTCTCTACTTTTAATCCAAATGTTGGCCGCATATGATAAAAAAATACAGTTTTGTTCTATTTCATATTGCCAATAATTTTTACCATTTATTTTACCATTTCTTTTTTTTCTCATATATACACTGCTCAAACAATAAAGGGAACACTTAAACGACACAATGGAACTCCAAGTCAGTTCTCTCACCATAGAGGTAGCATGAGGTTGTGTCTACAACCCACACAAGTTGCTCAGATAGTGCAGCTTATTTTGAAAGGCGTATTAATGTTCGCTGTGGCAAGAAGGTTTGCTGTGTCTGTCAGCACAGTGTCCGGAACATGGAGCAGATACCAGAAGACAGGCCAGTACACCAGGAGACATGGAGGGGACCATGCCCAGGCGTTGTAGGGAGGTCATACAGGCACGTGGAGGCCACACACACTACTGAGCCTCATTTTAACTTGTACTAAGAAATTTCTACTAAAGTTGGATCAACCTGTTATTTGATTTTCCACTTTGATTTTAAATATGATTCCAAATCCAGACCTCAATGAGATAATAATTTTGATTTACATTTTGATCATTTTATGTGTTATTTTAGTGTTTCCTCTATTTTTTTGGGCATTTGATTTTGAGCATTAGATTTGAAATTATAATGACATTCCATTTTGTATGTGTGGTGCACACTTGATGGGAACTATATACACTGCTCAAAAAAATTAAGGGAACACTTAAACAACACAATATAACTCCAAGTAAATCAAACTTCTGTGAAATCAAACTGTCCACTTAGGAAGC
>JAOUQT010015643.1:0-11991 GCA_025769995.1 Xyliphius kryptos | reverse complement strand
TATAAAATTCACTAAGCAATCACTCATTTATCAGGGCAGACCTCGATATACATACTTGATTGTAAACAGGCACATTCTGATGCCCACTTTGTGCCCTAAAAATCCTCAGTGTCACAATACAATCGCTCAATAGCTTGCGAAACACTTGACCGCACATTGACATAGTCAGACTAACCAGTGACACTTGAGGAATTCCCAAAAGTATTCAGCTATTTCAGGATTGAATGTGAAATGGCTTCATAATCCAAGTAAATGTGACTACTGTGTTGGTCATGTGAAGAAAAGTGGTTCGAGCTTATTTAACCCTAATCCTCATTCTACTCTTCTATGTTCTTTTCACTATTTTCACTTTTCTGATCTTCAAAAAATATGTAGTGGTCACTGCATTGTGTGGATTTGACCCTAGGTGACATTTGAAAATACCTTGCTACACATTCTATTGTGGTAAAATAATAGCAGAGCAATTCATGATCATACGCCTACACAGTGTCTATAATGTGTACATCAGGTGGAGTAAGCAATAACTCGTAATTCCGTCAATAACTCATAAATATGTACTAAACAACATTAAACGGTTAATGAAAATTTAACAAAAGTATATTTCACTTACACTGATTCATTCATTTCCTATACCCACTTAATCCCAGTGTTAGGGTCACGGGGAAGGCAGTGCTAATTTAGAGACACCAATAACCTATCTTGCATGTCTTTGGAATGTGGGAGGAAACCGGAGTAACACGGGGAGAACATGCAAACTCCACAAACCTAGGATCTTCTTGCTGTAAGGCCACAGCACTATCCACTTCGCCACCGTGCCATCATCGCGCGCACTATATGAAACTTCACATTATTTTTAAATGACAGAAATCAAAGGCAAAGAGAAGGAATGTGCTGTGACAAATAGCATCATCATGAGGAAGAGGGTAAAAAAGTGTATTTGACAATTTCGCCATGCCATGTTTTATATTCCTATCTATATTCCCATGTTAATATGCTGAACGATCACTGTATTAGGAACACCTGCCAGATTAAAATTTAAAATTCAAATTTTTTTTGTCACATACACAGCTGTACATGTTACAGCATGCAGTCGTAGGCAGTCGTAGGCTTGTGGTTAAGGAACCAGCCTTGTGACCAGAAGGTCCTTGGTTCGACAAATCATGGCTAAAGAACCTAACCCCCAGTTGCTACCCGAGCACTGTGCTGGCTCCTCACTGCTCCGGACGCGTGTGCTCACTTCACCAGTGTGTGTATGTGTGTGTTTCCCTGCACGGATGATTTAAATGCAGAGGACCAATTCCGCTGTGTGCAAACAAAGTGGCAAAATGTATCACTTTCAGTAAAATGCTTTTTATCGTGGGGACAGATGCAGTACGGTGCCTCTGGAGGAAGTAGGGTTAAGGGCCTTGCTCAAGGACCCAACAGCCCCCAGGAAAACTATATAGAACATAATATACTGCAGTTCACAGTTCCTGAGAGGAAACTGTAGGAAGCAGTGGTTAAAAACAGCACAAGTATAATCACATTAAAACTAGACTAGACATGCCAGAGGGTAAGGAGCAGGGGAGGGGGGGGAAGAGTCACGCCAACAGGACAAGTGGGGGTAAAAAGCTCAAAGGCCAGATCTCCCACAAGTCCCCCCATGTGGCCAACTGTAAATGTTCTGTCGGGACAGACTGGTTCTCCTGATCCCAGACTTCTCGTTGAGAAGATTGTGTCAGTTGCAGAGATAAGGGAGAGGAGAGAAAATGCGACCACCTTCATCGAGAGCAGGAAAGATGGCATTATGATCACTGATAAAGGTGTTGCTCTGTCCACTGCACAGCAGAAGGCAACATTTACAAGAAATGGATAAATGGTGTAACTTGAAGTGATTGCAAGGGCAGGAACAATTATAGGCAGCAGGCCATTCCAGCAAAGGCACACACACACAGTTACATTAAGGGCCACTTTACACACACCAATTAACCTTACACGCATGACTTTGACAGAAAACTAAGAGAAAGTTTATGTTGTTAATGAATAATTATAATCCATTTTAAAATAGTTCCTAGGGCATAAAAACAGTTAATATCCCTAAAGTAAACCTGATAACGATGGATTGGCACCCTGTCTAGGGTTGTATCAGAGTTGCAGGGTGGGCGCCTGCTGGCCCACCACCCTATGTGGATTAAGCGGAAGAAAACAAATGAATAATTGAGAGAATGAATGAATGAGTGAATGAATGAATAAATGAATGAATGGTGTTCTTAGGTCACGTTAGTAAAGTTAATGTTTTTTATTTTTAAAACACTCCCTGTTTATTTAAAAAAAAAAGTTAATGTTTATTGTTTATCAAAGTAAGAGAAAAATCCTTTTGTTTGCAGTAAAGATTATAAAGTGTGTGTATCTCACCTGAATCCGAGCTCGAGCCCTGTGATCTTCCCGCCTGCAGGTAAAAACTGAACAGCAGGCACGAGAGCGTGAGCCGAAACTCCATCGCGCGCTTGTTGGTGGTGTTTATCCTGTTGCAATATGTTTAATTTTTCTGCTCAGTTCTGTCACATGCCCGGCAGGTAATGACCATGTTGTGCCAAGAAATTCTGCCCCAGCATTCAACCATAAAAATGGTGTCAGAATAGTGCTGACGTCTTGCTTTCTTGCTTCTACCCTTGAAAAAAAAATCTATAATAAGTTCACACCTGTAGCTACAATTTCTGTCGGCTGACTCACCCGGAGACTGTGCCTTGTGTCACGCTAAACCAAAAACAGATTGTGAGAGCTAGAGCTACCGAATTTACACAACTCCCTCCCTCTTTCCTTTCGTTTCTTACTCCTCCCTCCCTCCCTTCTTTTCTTTCATTCCCTCCCTACTTTCAGTCGTGCCCTAAACGACTGAGCAGCTTCCGGCTTGGAGTCAGTCCCAGCTTGAACTCTCTGTCATATTACCCTCATATTGCCCATGCTGGTGTAACTGTTCATTGCCATCTGAAAACAGAGGTACTTGTATATATTTTATTTAGATAAACTGTTTTAACAGAGAAGAGGAAATACCTATTATTAAATGCAGGTGCAAGAAGGACCCAGGTTTGATACTTAGATGGGCTGACCTGTGTAATTACTGTGTGGAGTTTGCATGTTCTTCCTGAGCGAGTTTGCACGGGTTTTCTCCGATGCTCCGGTTTCCTTCCACATTCCAGACACATGCATGCTGGGTAATTGGTGTTTGTAAAGTGGCCCTTAGTGTGTGAATGTGTGTGTGCCCTAGGAAATAGTGGTACCCTGTCTATAGTTGTTCCTGCCCTTGTGCCCAGAGTTGAGGGAAGTGGGGGGCATGATTCCAATTATTTAAGTAATTATTATAGGCAAAATGCTGAATTTGCACAATTTTTGTTCAAACAAAGAGAAAAGAAGCAATGTGTGCAATCCCCACTAACTAGATGTTACTTTCTGCTGTGTAAGGTCACAATATCATTTTTAGTCACTTACCTCATCACCTCACGTACACTAGTATAAATTTTATGCATGTGTATATTATACAGTCTTGCTGATCTATCTTAAAAATAAGCCCACAGGTTTAGGCTTGTTCTGTTGCTTCTTCTGCGAGGAGCAGGCAAGTGCTGGAACACCAGATTAAAAGAGTAGTTGGTTTGGATTCTATATCAAAGCTTTAAGATTTTCAGTAATGAAACATATCCAGCCAGATCAATAGATAATTCAAACCACACTTTTCAATTCAGATATTTATAAATCTTGTTGTAAAATCTTAGTCCCTCAAAATCCATCACTGGGTTTAACACATTTTCAGGTGTGGATGTTTACTCAGCACATATGGAAGAAGAGAATGAACTTCACAGAATAATGCAGAAGATATAATACACTACACAAATAAATTGGTTTCTTTTTGCATTGTTTGCAGAAACTCTAAAACCTTTTCACACACATGTCCAGATTTATGTGAAGAATACATATAGCTTAAAAATGTCTAGATATCTTTAACCAACACACCCAGTAAGCAAACACAGACTATTGGTAAAAGACCAGTCTAGTGAGTACATATTGAACTTGGTTTCCTGCTGTAACTAACATATAAAAATTAATGTCTCATTTTGACATTTCCGCTTGATTAGTCATGGAAAAGGATTTCCATATCCTCTTAGACCAAAGCTTGTTATGTGCAGTGTTGTTGAGTTCAGCAGTAAATCAATGTCTGTGCACCTGCTACAGTAAATATTTGTACTGGAATGTAAATAGCTGGTAGATATTCATGCCAATTACAATGTACAGCTTCGACAAGTGGGGCTTGAGCAATCATAACAATATATGTACACTGTATTTTTAGTATCTGAAATATGAGCTGTATAAAGGGCACCGAAATTCATATTCATCCTGATCAAATGCGACATATCTACAGGCTCTAATATCGACTCACACTATAGGTGTTTGTGAACCAATTAGAGACAAGTATTGACCTGCTGTAGAGATGAGATAAAACTCTCCAACTATTCACACCACGGGTGTACACAAGCAGTTGTGCATATCTCACTAGACATATTTTACACTAAATATATGATGTCATGGCATCCTATAGATATGCTGCAATTGCATTCCAGAGACTACTATGAATGGAAATCAAAACCTTCATTGTGCCAGAATGTACAGTCTGTGTGGCGAAGCAAACACTTACAGCTTCTTTTCAGAGTCTCTGTTGTTGTGTCTTGTGTTGTCTCTACTGTTCAGTATGGAAGTACATGATGTCTGACACCTCCAGTCTGTGGGTCCTGTTTTCAATGTTTACTTGAATTTTGAAACAAATCTGTGAATTATTATAATTTGTACCTCACAGTCCTTGACTAAACCTCTTTATCTCTTTATCTCATATTAACATGCAAAATAACACATTGATTTTACACTGTACACCCTACATACCCTGTACATATGCATACACTCATTGTTGTCTGATCCACCGGACCTTTATCAAGGTGGCAAAAATGTTCTCTACTCACCTCGCCTTTGAGATTATTTTTAAAAAAGGAAATCCTAATAATATAAAGGTTCACATTTTACATTTGAAATAGTCGTGATTGCAAACATTTAGAGCTAAGTTCAACAACTTTTTGAAACTGAGAGCTATTTCTTGGGTACCAACTTGTGGGCTTTTACCACTCGTAGTGCGCTGCCCGGTGGGTAGTTAGCACGGTAGCTTGCTTGACACATTCTGAAATGTCTCTTAAATTTGTGCCGCTTTGTCATGGCCACAGTTTACACATGCAGGAATCTTTCGCAGTGGTGAAAATAACTCTTCCTTCCATTCACTGTGAAAATTTTATGATTTTCTATTTTCTGCCATGTTTTTAGGCATAAATCATCTCCTCACCTTCACTGCATCTGCTAGACCAGCTAGCTTCAATACTCTATAATACGAAACATTACGAAAGCATTTTTTTAATATTGTCATTTTTATCACCAATGAAGATGTGATTGCAATTTCCCTCAGGGATTAATAAAGTATTTCTGATTTATAATAGAATAACAACAAAACATATATGCAGCTCATTGTTAAGTGGCACTAAGGTGAGCTATTTTTAGAATATGTCCCGGGGTACTCATGTGGTCCTTGCAGGCGACCTGGTGCCCGCAGAACCATATTGGTGGCCACTGATTTATAGGGAAGGCATGAATTTGGAGAGGTGTGGAAAGAGACTTTGTTTTGATTTTTTAAATATTATCTAAAAGAGGTAAATTGTAAATAAATATACAGTATAATGTCTATATTGCTTGTAAATAGTAAATATCAGGTATCAGGTCAAAAGATGAAGAAGATACTGCATAAATCATTATGGAATTGTTGATTTAAGAATGTCTGCTTATGTCACATAGCGACTCCATCTACATTCAGGTTTTTGGAAAAAAAAAACAAGTATAAACTTTAAAATTAAGCAGAGAAGCTAAACTAATCAGCGTTTCTATTTAAAGAGCAGGTTGTAAGTTAATCACTGCGGGCCAACATTCCTCCATGCTATATCACACCAGAACTAAGCTCATTGACTTTGCTTGCATGAATATTATGCAATGATTATTTTCATCGCTAAGTCACTAGATTAGGCACAGCAAGTAGCGCTGCCTTTGCTCATGGATTGATCCCCGCTCACTGAATTAGGAACTTTGCTTCAAGCTGCTCAAGACATTGCTATATTAAACTCATAGTTACTATGAGTCTCGTGTTTATGTCTTTGACTTGTTCTGTGTGTTTTTCAGAACCAGTAAGTCGGAGTGAACTTATGTTGTATTTATTTTCTGTGTGCCATAGTAATTAGGGTTAGGGGTAAGCTTTTGTCTCCTAAACTGGTGTGGGCTCATTACATATTAATATATTAGATACCTGCCTCACTGTGAAATTTACTTTCTGAGCACCAGTATTATTAGAAAATAAAATAGCATTTAATACCCTAAAGGAAGGTAATATAAAAGAGGTAAAATTGCACTGAATTACATGTATAAGGATTTCATAAAAGAGATTGTTCAGCAACATTCACAATAAGGGGCAGTCTTAGGCTTGTGGTTAAGGAACCAGCCTTGCGACCGGAAGGTCCCAGGTTCGATTCCAAATAGCTACAAGTCATGGATGAAGTGCCCTTGGGCAAGGGACCTAACCCCCAGTTGCTCCCCAGACGCTGTGATGGCTGCTCACTGCTCCGGGCATGTGTGCTCACTTCACCAGTGTGTGTGTATTTGTGTGTTTGCTGCACGGATCTGGGTTAAGGACCAATTCCACTGTCTGCAAAACATAGTGGCAAAAATGTATAACTTTTAATTTCAATAAATATAAATATATTCTCAACTTCAGGGACTGTGTCACTGAAATGTCAGAGGAGTCCAGGAATGAAAGTCTGTGCCCACATTAAGAGAAACCCCAGGTCAGCTTTCCTGGCTCAGAAGAACGGAAATAGATCATAAATGACATAACAAACTTAAGATTCATATTATATCTATGGCCCATTTAAATGTTTGTAATTTGGTTATTTAGACAGGTCAATATTTTATCTTAAGGCTTAATATTTCAGTTTAAATATTTTGCAAGCGTCTCCGATTAAGTCACGTCAAGTCTACTTGGTTTTATTGTGATGTCGAACACATACAGTGTGTACAATACACAGTGAAATGAAACAGAGTTTCTCCAGGACCTACAGGTGTTATACAAAACAGCGCAGAATAACACTGCAACGAGTGCAGGATAGAACACTGCAAAACAATATGCCCGGTGCACACAGTATAAATGTAGTGCTGTTGACTTTTCTGTGTGAAAAATAATAAGGATAAAGTTCAAATGCAACGCAAGATGGAAAGTATAAAACTATTTAGCAACATATTCATTTCTTAAATAAAAAAATGTGTGCAAAGTTGCAAAGTGATGGTAGAGTGTGTGTGTTCATTTATTTATAATCTCGCAGATGTAATTTCTTGGGTTCAATACCATATACCACCTTCAATACTATATACAACCTCTAATACCATATACCACCTCCAATACCATATGCCACCTCCAATACCATATACCACCTTCAATACCATATACAACCTCTAATACCATATACCACCTCCAATACCATATACCACATACAATAACATATACCACCTCTAATACCATATACCACTTCAAATACCATATGCCACCTCCAATACCATATACCACCTCCAATACCATATACCATCTCCAATACCATATACCACCTTCAATACTATATACCACCTTTAACACCATATACCACCTCCAATACCATATACCATCTCCAGTACCATATACCACCTTCAATACCATATACCACCTCCAATACCATATACCACCTTCAACACCATATATCACCTCCAATACCATATACCACCTCCAATACCATATACCATCTTTAATACTATATACCACCTCCAATACCATATACCACCTTCAAAACCATATACCACCTCCAATACCATATACCACCTCTAATACCATATACCACTTCCAACACCATATACCATCTCTAATACTATATACCACCTACAATACCATATACCACCTTCAATACCATATACCAACTCCAATACCATATACCACCTCTAATACCATATGCCACCTACAATACCATATACCACCTTCAATACCATATACCAACTCCAATACCATATACCACCTCCAAGACCATATACCACTTCCAATACCATATACCACCTCCAATACCATATGCCACCTCCAATACCATATGCCACCTACAATACCATATACCACCTCCAATACCATATGCCACCTACAATACCATATACCACCTTCAAAACTAAATACCACCTCCAAAACCATATGCCACCTCCAATACCCTATACCAACTCCAATTTGCCTAGGATACAAGTCTTTGGATTGTCGGAGGGACCCAGCCAGGGAGCACCTGGAGGAAACCCATGCGAACATGGGAAGAGCATGTACAAATATCCACACAGATATTTCCTGGGTGTTTCCATACATTAGTTTATAAATATTCTTATAAAATATTAGTGATATGATTAAATGAGCATACTAAAAATGATAATAGGAGAAAATCAGGTAAATTTGTGACACGGGGAACTCCAGGAGATGGAAGTAGGAAATGACACACTACTAGGGTATTAGGGCTTTGTGTGACCTATGTGTTAATAAGAATGGGATGGAACAAATAAATAATTAACATCCTCCTTATTCCCAAAATACTCAAGAAAAAAAACAGATTGTCCAGCTTTCCTGCCTGTGTTTGTTATGCATTGTCTGAATGCCCAGTGACTTCCTGCAATTAAGTGTAAATGATTGATTTCTGCGTCACCATTATTTCCCTAAACAAAAACCTTTCCCTCATCCCTGACATCCACTTCTCCCTTCTCAAGGTCACCCACTTGTCAGAAATAATTTAGGATTTATTTTTCTCACCCACATCCAGTGGCATGAATACTTTTATTTATCAGGTAAAGTTGATTAGGTGCAGTGTTTTATGTCACAGATATATTTAACTTATATGGTAATTCATACAGAGATATATTTTAAATATAGTAGCAATATATAGATGTAATAGTTAAAACAACATGTTCAGCTGCGACATGTAATTATATACAGTATGTACTTAGGTAGCACACATAAAATAAGTTAGTAAATAATTGAACTCATTCATTTATTTTCTTCCCCTTGATCTACACATGGTTACAGGCCAACTGATGCCCACCCAGAAACTCTGGGTGCAAGGGCAGTAACAATCCTAGACAGGCTACCAATTCACAGTAGGGCATATACACTAATAGCTAAATAAATAAATGCGTAATATCGGTGAAAATTAATTCATTCATTTATTATCTTACACTTAAACCACATGGGGTTGTGGGCTATCTGGTGTCCACAAAGCATTTCTGGGCACAAAGGCTGGAACAACCCTAGACAGGGTGCTACTCCATGGTAAACCCAGATCCTATTTGACAGCAGTACCGCTACCATGCCACCATTAAGGTAACTAAAGTAACTAAATAATTAAATAATTAATGTACATTTAGTAGTAAGTAAGAAACTAAGTAATGTTTAGAGCAGATTAAATACAGTTGAAGCTTAACTGTACTTAGAGTAGTTAAAATCATATTGAAGCATATTCAAAATAATAATAAAGGAGTATAAACTACAATAAATAAATATTCATAAAAACATGTTTAAATTGACAGTATCAGTTTTTTTATTTATAAGCAGGCAGCTAATTTCCCAAGCATTCACAATTAAATTATAAATTATTATCCACTGTAAATTATAATAATCGGATGATTATGCAACATTTCGGAAAACCCAGCTGTATCCAAATCTCTGAAGCAGGTAGAGTTTGAATACATATCCTTGACATAATGATTGGAAACATCTGTACAAAATAAGCAGGATAACAGTTTTGTGATGTAAAGGTGTCGATTCAACAGCAAGAAATCGAATTATAATTCAGAACAGAAATGGGTCTAAATATGAGGTATTTCGGAATATTATAATGTCTGCCTTCTTCCGAAGATAAATGAAATCCCCCCCTCCTCTTTTTTTCTTCCTATTTTTTCTGTACTTACATCTTACAAAAAAACAGAATATGTTACATTGGTGTAGTGCTGTATTTCAGGGTCCATACATTCCCAGTTCTCAAAGACCAACACCCATTTTATAATTTTTCCACAGAAATGTTCCATGATGTTCCTGGCAACTGAAATTCATGCAGCTCCTTACATGTTTTTTCCTCTAAATTCTACAGTGACAATGTCCCTTTATTTGAGCATAGCTAGTACTCCTCCTTATGAGTGACTGAGCTTTTTTATGGCTTTCCAAAGACAAGAAATGTTTTTCACATGCTTCAAAAGAATTCCTATATTTCTGGGTAGAAAGATGTGATATAGAGGGACTGACACAAATGTTGTTTATGATGTATTGTACTGGTAACATTGATGATTTACTCAGTAATCACTGTAAAGTATATGAGATCTGATTCATTACCTTTTTTTGTATGTTGGTGTGCATTCAGACCCCTAACACATTTACATTTGCAGCATTCAGCAGACGTCTTTGTCCAGAGCGACTTACAAAAGTGCTTTAACACAATATCAGTAAACACAATCTATTCTAAATAAATATGAAGCCAACAAGAATATCCTCAAGAAACTGTTGTGAAATTGTGCATGTGGGTTGTTTTTTTTTTTTAGGGGAGAAAGAAAATTGAAGAAATAAGTAGGAAAATTTAGTTGAGGTAAGTGCAGATCAAGTGGTTCTTCAATCAGCGTTTTAATGTAGCTGCTGATTCTGCCATTCGGACATTAAGGGGAAGTTCATTCCACCATTTCGGAGCTAGAACGGAGAAGAGTCTAAAAGCATGTCTTCCTTGTCCCCTAGAAGATGGGGGACAAGTGGAGCAGTGCTAGACGGCCGGAGTGTGTGAGGTGCAGTGCGGGGCGTGATAAGCGCTGTAATGTAGGAGGGTGCAGGACCATTCTTTGCTTTGTAAGCAAGCATCCGTATTTTAAATCTGATGTGAGCAGCTACAGGGAGCCAGTGGAGAGTTTGGAGCAGTGGTGTCCCCGCTAAGAGGGAGTTGCAGTAGTCAAGTCTCGAGATGACCAGGGACTGAACCAGGATCTGTGCATGATCTGTGTAGCCTGTGTACCCGTACCCTAACCCTAACCCTTAACAAATCCTTCTTATATTATAAAGAATGAATTGACACGATCGAGAGACATTGGCACTGTGGTTGTCCATAGTTACCCCTAGGATAGAGAGTACAAGGTCCTGTTGGGGACAAGCATTTTCTGGAAAGAGTAGCACTTCCGTCTTCAACTTGAACTGGTGATCCGCTATCCATGCTGATATGTCAGTGAGACATGCCCGAGATCTTGGTGGAGACTTGAGTGTCTGAGGGAGGAAAGGAGAGATTTAATTGGGTTTCATCAGCATAACAGTAATATTAGAAGCCATGTGAGAATATGACCTCACCAAGAGAGCGAGTGTAGAGTGAGAACAAAAGAGGTCCAAGCACTGAGCCTTGTGGGACACTAGTGGTGATGACATAGATCCTGTCCACAGTACCTGATATGATCTGTCGGCGAGGTAGGAAGCAAACCAATGCAAGCTGTTCCCTGAGTTCCAAGACTCCCAAGGATAGACAGAAGAGTCTCATGGTTAATCGTGTCAAATGCTGCTGAGAGGTACAGGAGGATGAGGACGGAAGACAGTTTGGCTGACTGAGCTGCATGCAAGCTCTTGGTGACAGCCAGGAGAGGTGTCTCAGTAGTGTGTGCTGCTTTGAAGCCAGAGTGGATTGGATTTTGTCAGTTGTTCTGTGAGAGATAAAGAGATAGTTGGTTATATACAGTTATAGAACTTTAGATAAAAAAGAGAGAAGTGATACCGGTCTGTAGTTTTTGACATTTTGTATTCATTATAAAATACTTTTGCTCACTTACAACGCAGTTAACGGTCTTGCACCACAGTATCTTAGTGAACTTTTAGTTTCT
>JAOUQT010015642.1:0-22543 GCA_025769995.1 Xyliphius kryptos | reverse complement strand
ACTGGACAGGTTGGTTTCACAGAAGTGTGCTTTACTTGGAGTTACATTGTGTTGTTTAAGTGTTCCCGCTATTTTTTGGGGCAGTGTATTTCAAATGAAGGTATTATTGTAGAGTAAAGTTTTTATCGCCCCGGACCTCACTCTATAATAATACGTTCATATCCAACAGACTCTCAAATTTAGGAAAGTGAGGAGCAGTTAATTTATTCAAGGATGTGATCGGGACTCACGATGCCAAGTTTCAGCTCTGTAGGTACTCTGAGAAGAGTCCAATGTGAGCCTGGTGGGGTCTTGGGTTGGATAACGATAGCAAACGAATAACTGAACGTAGGAAAGCGAGAATCCGTTTTTCCAATGACATGGTAGGTAATCACGGTGCCATGTTTCAGCCTTGTAGGTACGCGGAAAAGACACTAATATGAAACGGGAGGGGTCTTGCATTAATTGCGATAACGAACAAACTATCGAACGTTGCAAGGTACTACGTTTTTCCAAGGACATGATAGGGAATCATGATGCCAAGTTTTAGCTTTGTAGGTACTCGGGAAGTGGAAGAATTAGTGATGAGTCTGTGAGGGCTTTGGCATTTTTCGGAATAGATTCCATTTCTGAGACATTTATCCTGAGCTCCTAAGCAGATTCGAGTGCCGCAGCCAAACCCATCATTAATAGGGCCAAACTTGAGAAGGCACACTCTGGGCAGGTTGTAAGTCCTTCGCAGGGCAGACACAGAAAAGAACTCAATTATCTTCAATTGACGTTCTCATATTTTAGTTTTCAGACTTGTTTTTGAAGGCAAGCTCATAGAGACATTGGGAGAACATTTAAACCACAGAATAGACCTTGTTCCTTCTTCATCCAGGATCTTCTCACTGAGATGTAAGGGGCTCCACTGGGCTGCCCACGTGTCCCCCAGATAAACTGATTACAGACTTTATTGTTTCTTACAGTTTATGTGCACTTTGGTCACCATGGTGGTTAGCACTCTTTCATGTTACAGTAAAAATTCTGTCCATGGTGCTGCACTGAATAAAGTGAGTAAATAAAGACCACGCCAATACGAGGGGTATGGGACAGGAGACAGAAACAAAGTTAACCGATTGTGTTAAAGACAATTACACGTTTTTGTTTTTTTGTATGTTTAACTTTCATCTTGAATTAGTTGTCATTATACTTGAAGTATTATTTTAATACTTGGGCGGAACGCTAGTGTAGTGGTTTCTCTCCACGCTTGGGATCCGGCTTGAATGCTGATCTGGGGTGAAGTTTCCATGCTCTCCCCATGTCCAAGTGGGTTTACTCCAGGTTCTCTGGTTTCCTCACACAGTCCAAAAGCATTAATTCAAGGTGAATTGGCTGCTCTAAATTGCCTTGTATAGTCTGAGTGTGTGGCAAACGATAGAGTGGCCCGATGTTCTGGTTGTATCTGCACAGCGCACGGATGGGCATGTAGACCCCCCTGTGACCCTTATAGAGATTTAAGTGGAAGATAATGGAGGAAATGATTTTTTCTTTTTTTTATTCAGAAACACAAGCACAGGCTGTTAGTATTGTGTGGATACAAACCGCGAGGTACGATAACATTTCTTACAAAGAAAGTTACAAATTTTAGACAAAACGGCAATCTTTTTTAAATAAAACATCAAAATACTGAGCGGAAAAAAGTCTAAATCTTCACGTAAAACGTCACAAAAATTTTTAATAGTAAAATAATAAGTTGGGGGGCACGGTGGCTTAGTGGTTAGCACGTTCTCCTCTCAGCGCTGGGGATTCCTGGTTTGAATCTCGATCTGGGTGGTTTCCATGTCCTCCCTGTGTCTGCGTGTGTTTCCTCAAGGTTCTCCAGTTTCCTCCCCCATCCCAAAAACATGGATTCAAGGTAAATTAAATGCTCTAAATTGACCTGTGTTTGTATGTGAGGCTGTGTGAGTGAGTGTGTACCCAGTGATGGATCCCTGGCGCCCTGTTCCAGGTGTATTTGCCGAGACGTTCTCCCCTGGATGGGCATGGGGAACCCCACCACGCCCCTCATAAAGGAATAAGCAGAAGATAATGAATGAATAATACGTTTTTGAAATAGAATGGCACACTGGCACGGTGGTTACCTTGTATGCCTCTCTGGGGATTCAGGTTCAAATCCCGATCTGGCTGAAGTTTGCATGTTCTCCCCATGTCCATGTGGGCTTGCTCCAGGTTCTCCGGTTTCCTCCCACAGTCCAATAGCATGAATTAAAGTTGCCCCATATAGTGATTGTTTCTCCGGTGTCCGTATCCGGCTTGATGTTTTTTTTAAAGTCTTGAGTTCATTGATGCAAATTGTTCCGAGGTCCAGATTTCTTTTTATCTCAACAAGCTTCATCCCTAAGAGGACTTACCTCTGAGATTATTAGCTCTCTTTTCAGGCACTCTTCATGTTGAGGAGAAGTGTTTGTGGGTAATTGGCAGAATAAACACTGAACACAGGCCACCTGGAGAAAAACACAAAGCTGGCGCTCCGGCGGGTCATGAAGCGAGCGACGTGGCTAACATGCTGGATAATCGCCGGCTGTGAGTGGCTTGTATCTGAGTAAAAAATAATGGACTGGTGACGAAGCAGAGAACAAAACCAAACGAAATGATGACCGGCTGTAACTCAGTTTGATCTAAACCAAATCGAAACGACACATTTTTGTTTCTGTAAATGAATTCAAGTCAATAGAAATTGTTTCATTTTTGATTTCCCCTGAAATTCAGTTATTTAAAAAAAAAAAAAAAAAACTCAGTTATGATCAAACTATTAAAGAAATGAGATTTAAAATGATCACAGGCAACACAGAACCAAGGAAACGGCATGAAGGGAAAAGGCATGAAGGAAACCAGTGGAAATCTGAAATCTGAAAAAATCACAGTTATTGTTAAACACTTTGTGCTCGAACCCGAGTAATAATAATAAGAATAATAATAATGATTGTAATAATAAGTCTCACCTCTGTCATTTATTTTCAGTAAGTTGCTGCTAAAGTTTTCGGTTTGGCAGCTCGGCCTTCGCGCTCTGTCTAGCCGCAGCTCTGCTAACACCCTGGAGTTTTTCCGATTGGTTTGGGTGTGAACAGGATTGTCCTGCTTGATGGTTCACCCGATGAAAACCAGTTGGGTCGGCTCAGGCCATTAAAGATGGAGCACTTCGGTGTGGTCAGCCATTCTAGTTCGCTCAGAGCATCCTCCGGCCAGGCTGGCAATTCTGCTGGTAATGAGCCGGGTCCAGACTACGGGGTCAATAATTTATACCGAGTGCAATTCAGCAAGGATGGCCAGCGATGAGCAAGACAGGGTCCTCCGCCGCTCACCCACTGATCTTCTTTACAGCTGCGGTGTCAGAGCACCACTGAACCCAACTCAATGCAACTCCATCTGTCTGACCTACTGCTTTATTAAAGAGACTTCACCCAGGCTGCCAATCCACCGACTGCTTGTCCATTCCGGACAGCCGCTCTGATCTTCTCTTGGTGTACCTGTCATTGATTCCGGTCATGGTTATTGATAGTGCGGCTCCGTCGGTGTGATCCCAGTCATACAAATACTCATGGACGATGTCGATGCTGAAGTCTGTGTGGTCGGAATAAAAATTCTGCACTGCACCACTTGCACAAGTGCAGGAGGAACTGCAAAAGAGCAAGACTCAAAACACTGTTACAATCAATATATCACATATAATAAAATAACACAATCTCGCGGACATCAGATCCCTGCAATAAAGGTTCTCATTTAAATAATATACATATAGTGGAACCCTGAGCAGTGTGTGGACTTTAAAGGCTGAGCGTCACCTCATATAAAATCGTACAATACAGAATAAGTTCCTTACGATGGATAGAATTTTAAGGAATACAGCTTTTAAAAAAATGTCATTAAGCCCTGCCCCACGGTCGGAGTTTGTATTTAAGTCATACCTGACGTGACATAGATGGTGGAGAACAAGCCGAGAAGGTAAAGCAGAGGAGCTGAATGTACAAAATGACAAAAAGGGGTTCAGTGGCGCCCCCTGTGCACAAATGACCCAACGAACTCAAATTATCAAATGAGTGGAGAACATTGATCAACTTTAAAAGAAGCGGCCGCTCACTGCGATATTTATAGCGCTCATTTCATACCAGACGACTAACACAACTATGGGATGTGAAAAGCGGGATGCACACAATGGCCGGGACAGGAACGAGCGAGCAGACAGTATTAACCCTCAAACTGTAACTGTTCAGCCGATGGAACTCGCCAAAAAAAGTTCCACTGTCTCATGGCGTTCTTTCTTCCCGTGCCATATACAGGCTGCAAACATAAAAGCCGCTGCAGCGCCGTAACCTCGTGCTTTTCCAACAATGTGGACGTTAAGAAGTTAACGAGAGGTGTATAAGAGTGAAGGGCTGAATATTTTCATTAAGGACAGCGCCCCCCACAGTCACCGCAGATTCATACTTTTCATCCAGATGAAAAATATGCCAGGAAGTTAGCACGTGATGTCACTGGTGGAATGCAGTGAATTACGGCGCTATGAAACGGCGGGGATGACCGAGTTGGACTGCGAATTTTCCAGCGCTGGTTGGTCAGATTCTGAAGATATTTTTAAAATAGATGAAGAGGATGAATCTGCAGTGACTGTGGGGGGCACTGTCTTCAATAACAACATTCAGTCATTTAGATCTTAATCAGAAAACCATATTGTCCTTTATATGGCATGAGAAGAGAGAACACCATGGGACAGGAGCGGGACTTTTGGTGAGTTCCATCGGCCAAACGGCAGTTTGAGGGTTAATACTGTCTGTAATAAAGCTCATTCCTATCCCAGCCGTTGTGTTAGTTGTCTGGCACGAAGTAAGCGCTACAAATAACGCAGTGAGCAGACGCTTCCTTTAAAGTTGATAAATTTTCTCCACTTTTTTGATCATTTGTGATTCTTGGGTCATTTGTGTCCAGAGGGTGCCACTGTACTGAATCACCGCAGCCTAAAACCACACCCCATTTTGGTCATTTTGTACATTTAGTCATCTACGTCACATATGACGTATATACAAACTCTGAAGACCGTGGGGCGGGGCTTAATTAAATTCTTTTAAGCTGTATTAGGTGATGCTTAGCCCTTAAATTTGGCGCTCATCATCACACGCAGTCTTTTGGACATTTCGAAACGATTCAGGTGTTCGATGGCGGCCGTAATGACTTTCGGAGAGTAAACGGCCCGAGGCGGTCGCCGTTAACGTATAATAAAGATATAAATGTAATAGGAATCCCCATGTCCTTTTCCAATCATTGTAAGGAATGCTTGTGATCGTTTTAAAGGCGGATGATGGTCACAATCAGGTGTGAGTGATGCCTTCGCACGCGAAAATTAATAAGGGAATAATAACACGATTCTGGAATGAGGTCTGAGAAGGAAATAATCTCGGGCGGTTTAATAATAAATGTTAAATAGGGTTATAAGGAGACGGAGTGTCAGAGAGACCCCGATCCATCCGAGCGGCGCTAATTTGACTTGACTGGTACGTTATCATGAAGGAGAGCTGTCATATGCGTCTGAAATGTGAGGCAGACGGTTGGTTTTCCCACTGTTTTGAATTATTAAGCCGATTCCACCAGCCCCTCATCATGAGCCATGACATTAAGCACATGTAGGCACCTGCAGCGCTGAGAACCTCACTCTGCCACGTAATGACCGCCATTATGGCGAAGCATATGTAAAAATACGGCTGCCGAAATCTTTCTGTTATTAGCTGTCATCGCATTCATGGATCTATGTTCAAATAAAAGGCAATAATCATATGGGAAAGTGGTATCTCTCTCAGGGGACGGTGCAGCGTGGAGGGGGCGATCGGCAGGGCGGCAGAGGCTGAAAAATAGTCCGGATGGCCGAATGCAGATATTACGCCGTCCGAGTGTCACCCCCCAATTCATCAATGTCTCTCGGTCGGCCCCTCATTAAGTGTCCACTGGCAGACTGTGACTTAATTTCCTTAAGAAGACCAGACGCCTGATTCAATTGCACCCGCGCAGCGGAAAGGCGGGGCAGCGAGCGACGGAGATGAATGATCACGTGCCCGTACCGTGATCCAGGTTACAATTCGCTCTATTAAATGTTCTGGGCATAATTTCCCGATGGGTGATTCATGACCGGCGTCCGCGGCGTCCCCCGGGGCCGAGGTGGAGTCGGGCTCACCCGCTGCTCCCCTCATCTCCCGGCTCATTCTGCGGCGTGCGGCCTGTCTCTGTGGGGATGGATGAGAGATGCTTACCGAGCGCCGAGGTGATCCATTCTCCAACAGGAGTCCGAGGAGAGCTCTCGAATTCGGCTGCCATTAGTGTCCGCACGCTCGCTGTTACAACGCCGCACCATTACGGCGTCTACAGCCCGCTGCATGCATTTCCCGTCTGTGGGCCAGAACTGTACGTTATTACACTCTGTTTACAAACGGGACACATGCCATGATGTCGAGCACATGATGAAGAATATGAAGATGACAGTGACGCTGATGACGTCTCGGAGGATTAAGAATTAATTAAAGTTATATACAGAACTAGAACGAATACCCGGCTTCACCCGGAGGTGTCTTCAAAGTAATGTTTTGTTTCTCATACGAGGCCGACATTTAAACTAAAGGTAAAACTCTGAATACAATAAAATTGAAGTGTGCGCGTTTACTATAATATACACATTATATAATATCTGCACGGTGGCTTAGTGGTTAGCATGTTCTCCTCTCAGCGCTGGGGATTTCCAGTTCCAATCCCTATCTGGGTGGAGTTTCCATGTCCAGAGGACTGGTACCAGTGGATCAGACACAGCATCTTGTCCAACTGTCTCTGATTCAAAATCCACAAGGTGGAGCAGTAAGGTGAATGGATACAGGGTTTAAACGCCTGCATTATTATTGGGTGGAGTTTCCATGTCCTCCCTGTGTCTGCGTGGGTTTCCTCCGGGTTCTCCGGTTTCCTCCCACTTTCCAAAAACATGAATTCAAGGTAAATTGAATGCTCTAAATTGCCCTGTGTGTGTGTGTGTGTGTGTGTGTGTGTGTGTGTGTGCCCAGCAATGCCCAACCCTGTCCATCCGAGGTGTTGCGTTCGGTGGCAATAGCAAACAAACAATCCAACGTAGAACAATGAGAAACCATTTGGTAGAAATGATAATCACTATGCCAAGTTTCCGCCTTGTAGGTACTCAGGAGAACCCCCATGTGACCCTAGAGGTGACTCGCCAAGACCCCAAGCCATCCGAGGTGTTGCGTTCGATGGCGATGGCGAACAAACAATCAAACGTAGAAAAGCAAGAACCTGTTGGTTTATACAAGGATGTGGTAGGTGATCATGGCACCAAGGTTCAGGCCTGCAGGTCTTCGGGAAGATCCTGATGTGACACTGGAGGAGTCTTGCGTTTGATGTCTTGGGTTTGAAAGTCTGGATGCAACAAGTTCTGATTTAAACATTTTAAAATACTGATAATAATCACAAGAAGAAGAAGAAGATTTTTTTCAAATAACTAATCAGACTGTTGGTGTACGAACGCTCCTGACGCAGACTTTGTGTCAAAGCACAAAGTGTCTTACTCTCATTATTCTCATCATTACCTCAGCTCTCTGCCCCAAATACAGTGTGTCTGACCAACTGTACCTGTCGAAAATAAACCAAACTCCAAACGTCTCTGATTGTGCTGGTAATTGTTCCTTTGTGGCTTTTATCTGTTCGCTGGAAGCTTATTTGACACCAGATGAAAACAATCTATACAAAAGGCGCAACTGTTCATTTATTTATGGCTCTCTGAGCTTTTGTAGTTCGCAGTGGATTCTCACTAAAGCATAATATAAATGATCTCCAAAGTTATGCTTTGTGAAGTTTGGGCTTGACGTCTCCACTCAGATGTAAACAACACAAGTCTGTCTGCACTGTGAGCGAGTGAGATTATGGAAACCTCAAAGATCTCTGGTCCAATCAGCAGCTCAGCTCACAGCGCCGCACGCTTACACGTCTGATTATTGATTATTACTGAAGCTGGATAAATACATTAAAATGAGGTGGCTGTGGAACAGAACCATGGATATATGGAAACTAGCCGTTAGTCGTTTCGCCCGGGTGGCGAGCGTGTTTACGGCACGTTTTATTGAAGTCACTCCCTGATTGGCTGATTTGGCGAGATAACTTTCTTCAATTGCGTCCTCATTAAAGTTTTCGGGAAGCAAAGCGGCGCTGCGGGATCCGACACATTCGGTCAGATGTCCTCTTCGATGTTGACGTCCAACTTGTGGTGTGTGTAGGGATGTTAGAAGTGGTTAGGGAGGGGTAGAGGGGTGGAGTCACCCCACGTTATCTCATCCACTGTGCCCGCATGCCAATTGTTATCCAGATCACACATGCCAAGCGCCCCACATCATCCCCTCATCTACACGCCTGCACGCCAAGTGCCTTACATTATAGGTAAGAGTAAAAATACTAGGCCCTTTCTGTGTGGAGTTCATGTGCATGTTCTCCTCAGGTCCTTATGGGTTTCCTCTGGGAGATACAGTTCTCACAAAGTCCCACAACATGCTTAACAGTAGGTTAATCTATATCTATCTTAATCTATATATATAAAACCCAAAGCCCTGACTTTCTCACTCACTCATCACTAACTCTCCCACTTCCTGGCTTCCTACAAGATTGAAACTTGGCACAGTCATTCCCCACAATGCAATTGGAACAACTAAGCAGTTTTCACTTTCAAAATCCCACCAGGGGGCCACCAGGGGACTCTGAAACACGGACCCTGATTAAATTGGACACTTCCACTCACCTCACAAACTTCAAATTTGGCAGAGATATATAGGAGAACCTCTACACTCACAGAGAAATTCCAAAAGATTCCCACAGGGGACCCACAAGGGGACCCAATTCAAAATATGGGCCCTACTCTAGCAATTGGCACATGGGTAGAGTACAGGGGATGGCACGAGGCGCTTGGCGTATAGTGACTGGTGCACGTGTAGAATGGGGGGGATAACGTATCAGAAACGTGCACTTTCTCTTTTCTTTCTTTTAAATTGAACCAGATGAGCCACAGCAACGCGTAGCGGGTACAGCTAGTCTATAACTATAAATGTCGAAGCCCTCACTGACTCATCATTGATTCTCCTACTTCCTGAGGATCTAGATGGCTGAAACTTGGCATCCTGATTCCCTATAATGTTCTTGGAAAAACTTAGAGTTCTCACTTTCCTACATTCGATTGTTCGTTCGCTATCACCATCAAACGCAATACCTTGAATGGCCTGGGGTCTGGGCGAGTACCTGCAAGGCTAAAACTTGGCATCGTGCTTACCATGTCCGCCGAATGGTTTCCCATTTTTCTACGCTCGGTTGTTTGTTCACTATCATCATCGAACGCAACACCTCAGATGGATTGGCGCTTGGCGAGAACCTACAAGTCTGAAATTCGATTCCGTAATTCCTTATCATCTCCTAGAAAAACCTACTGATACATTCCCGTAAGAAAGCAAGCGCGTGGACAGCGTAGTCCCATTTCAATTTTATAATCGCCCCAAACCTCACTCTATAATAATATGTTTATTTGAAATATATAAACTCCAAACGCCATCACGCATTCAAACACAACTGCCTTTCAGCACAGATGTTTCGCTAGTTAGTCTGTAGATGTAAAGGGTGGCACGGTGGCTTAGTGGTTAGCACATTGGCCTCTTAGCAGTGTCGATTTGGATGGAGTTTGCATGTTCTCCCGATATCTGTGTGGCTCCGTCAGTGTCCGGCAGAAATTCCTAAGCAAGACCAGGTCCGCCGCCTTGCCAAGCAATGTCCAAATTGTTTGCTGTGACGTGTCCTGGTTTGCTCGGAAGTTTCTGCTGGACGTTGTTTGGCGTGACGTGTTGGTTGTGTGGGCAGACGTGCCCGGTAGAGGGTTAGGGTTGTGTCAGAAAGGGAATCTGGTGTAAAACACATGACCAAGTCTAATCTGTCAGTTCATGGCTGTGGCGACCCCCTGGATATTAAAGGGTAAAACGCCAAAAGAAGAAAAAGTCTATAGATGTAAACCTTTGTATGAAGGTGTTTGTATATTCATAACGGGTTGCTGTCCATGGTACTGCACCAGCATGAGTTATCCTACTTAGGATTAAAAAAAGTACAGATAATAATGATTAATTGCATGTCGTTCTTCCTCACACGCTGTTTAGTGTACGCGTGTGCATCACGCACTCGGAGCTCCTCCCATTTGACGCCTCGCTGGTGTAATCGGACGATGCGGGGTCAGACCGAGACACAGTCTCTACACATGTAATCCCTGTCATTACACTTTAGTAATCTTTTTTTCATTAATGAATATTTCAGTAGGATTCTGCAAGTCGGCGTCTCATCAGAGGGTTTTTTTTTTTAATCCCTTATCTCCTAAATGAATAATTGTTTTAATGATTTAATTAATAGAATGGTATCCGCAGATGAAAGGCTTATATTTTAATAAGCCAAAAACTGTGTAAATTAAGAATAGGCCCTGTCTGTCAATTAAGCCCATTGTGGGGTCCCACGATTCTCCCTGAGCTAGCAGGAGCCGCTCCACTGCTACTCTTAATTAAGACTTAATAAATAAATGTGATTAGGGTATTCCCACTGCTTGGTCAGAGTGGGAGGATTGTCTGGCTGCTATGTTCGTTGTGGGTGTCTGTTAGGGTGTGTGTGCGTGTGTGTGTGTGTATCCCAGACTGGCTCATTCTCTCTGCACATACTCTGCCAGATAAACAAACCTCTGTAGGTTCCGCTTTATTAATCTGTAATATCGTTACCCTTGTGTTGTTTCGAGTCGATGCACACATTGTGAGTCTGTGTTGCGGGTCACGTGCGAAGAATCATTTGTCGAGAAAAGAGATAATGTGGGAGGCGTAAAGACATATCAATTTCAGAATGGCACTGGCAAAAGAAGGTCTTGGGTTCTTTGTGGAGTTTGGCATGTTCATGTGCTTTCCACAATTTAGAAACATGAATGGTGAATTGCAGAGACTCAACTATTCTCTCAGAGGGCTGGGATAGGCTACAGCACCCTCCACAAGAATATGGATCCTTATCCATATTCAGCGGGTTTATCAGACAGATATCTGAATCTCATCTCCGCTTCTGTTGCCATGTATTTCACACCTTTTAGTAAATCACTCTATACCTATAAACGCCAAAGTCCTCACTGACTCATCAGTTCCCGAGTACCTACAAGACTGGAACACGTCGAGGGAAACGCTATGAAAGGAAGAATCATGATTCCCTACCATGTTTTTGGAAATGACTTCTCTCTTTCCTACGTTTGATGGTTTGTTCGATATCGCCGTCCAACGCAAGACCTCTCCAGTAACACATCAGGGTCTTCCCAAGTACCTACAAGGCTGAAACCATAGAAAAACAGGTTCTCACTTTGCTACGTTTGATTGTTCGTCTGCTATCGCCATTGAATGCAACGCCTCAGATGGACCGGCGTCTTGGCGAGTACCTACAAAGCTAAACCATGGCTCCATCATTCCTTATGGTGTCCTTGGAAAACCTGATAAATTTCCGTAAGAAAGCGACCGCGTGGACACCGTAGTCCCCACTCACACAATATTCATTCCACATCTTCAGATGTTTAATCTCCCCAAACCTCACTCTATAATTATACCTTCATTTGAAATGTATATAAACTCCAAACGCCATCCCTCATTCAAACACAACTGCCTTTCAATTTTCCCGTTATCATCACGCAACAATGTTTTTAATGAGAATTTATCAAATAAAAACAGAAAAGGGTGGTGGTCTCTCGGTGTTGAGGATTTCAGGTGCAAAAACATGGATTTAAGGTGAACTGGCGGCTCTAAATTGCCCCTACATAATGTATGGCTGTGTGAGTGAGTGTGTCTGCTGATAGATTGGCGCCCTGTCCTGGGTGGTTCTGCCCAGTGCCTGGAATGTTCTACCCTGGGATGTGCCTTGGCCCCTACCCATGATCCTAGTAGAGGATACAGCGAAAGATAAAGAATGACTGTAAAACAGAACATCACACTCACCAGTTTCCACTTCTTCATTATAGTCATGTCTTCTGAAAAATAAAGAAAAAATAAAAATCATTCTTCAGGTATTTTACAGTGTGTTACTCTGTTTTCTTACAGAATAAAAGTCCTGGAAAATTAAACGAATGTCACTTAGAAGGACTGACAGACGAACCTTTACTCTGTTCTCTGATCAGGACCATGGACAGAGCTGCTACCAGTGGATCAGACACAGCATCTTGTCCTACTGTCTCTGATTCAAAATCCACAAGATGGAGCAGTACGGTGGATGGATACAGGGCTTAAACTCCTGCATTATTATTGGGTGGAGTTTTCATGTCCTCCCTGTGTCTGCGTGGGTTTCCTCCGGGTTTTACGGTTTCCTCCCACAATCCAAAAACATGGATTCCAGGTGAATTGAATGCTCTAAATTGCCCTGTAGAGTGTGTGCTTGTGAGTGTGTGCCCAGCGATGGATTGGCACCCTGTCCTGGGTGTTATCTGCCCAGCGCCCGAGATGTTCTCCACTGGATGGGCATGGGGAACACCACCACGACCCTAGTAGATGAATAAGCGGAAGATAATCGATGATGGATATTATCATTATAATTATTCCTGGGTAAACTTGTTGGGCAGCCAAAACAGTCAGTCCTACAGACATCAAACTTGGTAGGTGCAGTTTCTGTGCATTGTCCGATGACAAGAATCACGACAACATAGTCATAATTGGCGCTATAGTGCGACTAAATGCGTTTCGGCTTCTAATTTCTACACACATTTTCCCCAGACTCCTCACAAATGACTTTATATTTGATCCCATAAGCTACGGCCTCTTTGTTTTTTGATAATTAGCTAAATTTGAAAAACTTTTTGGCAAACCCATCCTAGGTTTTTCAAGCCCCCGTGTGTTTGGTATCAAAAAATTCAGCAGAGCGTGCTCTTCAATAGTTATCAAAAACAACATTGGACGTTTCCATTCTGTCCGGCTGCTACATACAAATTAAATCATACTTAAAATTCTAATTATTTATCAATTATTAAAAAACCTAAAACTCAAAAACACTTTGCTTAAAAAGTCACAGTTCACTTCCTGCTGTTATGTTGTCCAGTTTGTCTGCAGACGGCTTGAACTCCGGGATCGCCGCTATATTTGTCATTATTATTATTTTAATTAGTCGCACGCTTACAGTATTTTGTTTCCACCTGTACAGTCTGTGTTTTGTTATACAGATCCTCTCGCTTGCGCTGCCGCTGCACTGTTTCAGTTACTGCAGACATTATTCATTGATAAGGAAAAGGAAAGGAAAAAAATCTCATGGCAATGTAATGAAATTATCAACGTTTCTGAATTAATAATGAAGGAGAATAAGAGAAGTCTGGACTCTGTGGAGCGACGAGCTCGTTAGGAATGCAGTCTCATCATGCCCTCTTTTGGAGCAGACACACACTTCTTCTCACTCAGGACCTCGCCGTGGACTCAGCTCAAACTTTCCCCAAACTTCTCGCCGTCCTCTCACCTGAGACCCATACCCACCAACCTCCACTCACCTACACACACACACACACACACACACACACACACACACACACACACACACACACACACACACACACACACACACACACAAACTCATCCTCCTCCTGACAGCACAAAAAGTCTTGGGTGGCAAACTGTCTTCCTTTTCCCTTGCCACGCTCCTTAGCAGACAAAAGGAGGTTGGTCCAAGACTTTCTTTGTCTTCTTGTCGTCTTCATTTATTTAATCATTTTAGCTCTCTCTGCCGTGATCTCTCTCTACTGAGCTCTCTATGGATGGAGGAACAGATTCAGCTAAAGCAAATGACGCAAGCTGCGGCTCTTGAGTTCTCTCTTGACGTCCGTTTGACTCCTTACGTCCTGGGGTCACAACCAGGTCCAAACGAAGGTAACGAGCTTTATGTTTTTGATTTTCACTTTAAACAAAGCGCCCGTCTTGTTTTATTAAATACTAATAATACAGAACTCCGTCATGACAACACAATCTAATCATTCATGCGTATTACAGCTTACACAATCTCTGCAGACTGAATTTGGAGGTTGAAACGTTTATGGTTTGCAAGTTTATTAACTTTGTCATCCAGTGTTTAATTATAAAACTAGATTAAAAACGTTACGAACGTTAATCTTCTAACTTAAACCCTTTAAACTGAAACCGCCGATGAGACGACAATGAATCAAAGTTGTCCAACTAACACAAAAAAGCATTATGCTATCAAAATATTAACCATAGCCTCGAGCGGCAATCCCGGGGTTCAAGCTGCCTGCAGAGGGACTGAGAGGTAAACTGTGTGTGTAAACTAAGTTTGAGATTTTTCAATAAAAATAAATTAAATTGATTTATGACGTACACATTGATTTGCATAGAGCAGCCTGACTGAAAAGAAAAGTTTTTTTTTTGGTGTGTGTGTGTGTGTGTGTATGTATGTGTTGCTGTCTGTCTTGAAATTTCATTTTTCGGATGTTCCAGAATGTTTAATCAATCAACGCGTCTCCACAAAGACTATGAATAAATTAGAATTATGACTTATAATTTGCACATATCAGTCTCACTGAACGGAAGGGTTCATACTAGACATATAGTCATTATAGCATCCCCTATAGATATAAGAGCACTGAATTTGTTCGGCCTCCTCGCGGACTGATGAATTTGTGGAATTTTTGAGTGAAGCGTTTTAAATTTTTAGTTTTGATATTAATTCGAATTTTGACGTATGGATTAATTTGCAAGTAGCAGCCTGACGGAATGAAAACGTCCCAACTAATTAAATAATTATTGAAGAGCATGCTCTGCTGAATTTTTTGATACCAAACACATGAGGGTTAACTAAAAACTTAGAAGTTTGCAAAAGTCGGTTTTGATGTAAATTTGCAAAAATCGAAGCGTGCGTAGCTTATAGGTCCAATTGCCTCTCAGTGGTGGGGATTCCCGGTTCGAGTTTCCATGTCCTCCCCGTGTCTGGGTTTTCTCTGGGTTCTTCGGTTTCCTCCCACAGTCCAAAAGCATGGAAACAAGGTTGATTTGCAAAAATCAAAGTGTGCTTAGCTTATGGGTCCAAATTGCAAAGTTGTTAGTTTGGAGTCTGGAAAAAATTCTGACGAGAAGTTTGAAGTCTAAAGACTTTTTGTTGCACCATAGCGCCAATTATAGTCAATTTTGTTATTGGAGAAGATGCACACCAGCTGCACCGACCCTCCAAGTTTGGTGTCTGTAGGACTTCCGGTCTGTTGGTGTCGTTTTAAGGAAGAAAAATCTGAGCGTAATCAATAGGTTCTGAGGTCCTTCGTGCTTGAACCCCTAAATTAATCAATAGTTTATTAATCCTTATTGTATGTAAGCATTATGCCTCAACCCCTGACGCGTCTATAATAAAGTTCAAGCTCAGTTTTTCTCCAGAGCGCTTTCTCGAAGCAGATTTCCGAAGGCTTCACACACAGAATTTTATAAGATGCAGCATCCAGAGTTTTTAAAGTGCCACATTTTATTGTTTCCAATGCAATAGCTTTAACTGCAGCTGCGAGTGTCAGCACACCGTTATGAGAATACTGAAGCATCCTCGATGCAAATGCGCCGTCGAGAGTAGAAGGATGATGAAGCATTTCTGCATCTCACAGACTCATAATGGACTGCGCAATTCAATCTGCAGCCGCGTAATCCGATTCGCGCGATTGGATTATTTAATAAACGTGCATCACACTATCATGAAAACAGATCGCCTGTGTCAGCTCTGTTCGCGGGGCCCGGCCGTCAGGTCACAGGTGTAATGCTATCATGCGCACACGCACGTGCGTCCCACTTCCTTACGGCCGGGTCCTATGAATTGAGTGGATTGATCCACATACAAATTAGGTTTGTCCTCAAAGGGCTCCCGTCGATACATTGACTCCTTTTATGAGGGCCATCAAACAGCCATTATGGGGATCAGGGGGGCGTCTCCTCGGGGAGAACCGTGCCGCTGACGGATGGGAGAGGAGGGGACGACGTCTGGGGCGCAGCCATCACTTCTGGTGTGTCAGCTAACACGGCTTTGTATTCCGGGACAATAGAGACTTAATTCTTTGGGTCATCAATGGCATTTGGTCAAAATAACGACAAAACACATGGCTTTATTTACCGAGGAGGAATTTGTAGAACTGGTTATTTAGGATATTTGGTATGTTCTTAAATAAAATTAGTCTGATTTATTTTCCCAAAATATATTTTAAAACAGGGAATTTGGAATAGAGTGCGACACAGGAATACTTTATTAACCCCCCTTTGGGGGGGGGGGGGTATATACCTAAATATAATATAATAAAAATAATAGTATTAATTAAAAGCTTTAAAATTAAGAATAAATACTGAAATATAAGTGTAAGTGGCGATCCCGGGGTTTAAGGTGCCTAAGCATGGACCCATAAGCCCATAAGTTTTTGATTTTTAACAAATGAACGCTCTGCTTGCTAAACCTGAGATTCATCTGAACCGATCTGATGTTCTAATGACATTCCGTTTTATCACCATGACAACCACCACTGTAAATGTCACAAAGTTGTTGGGAACATTCCAATATACCCTTGAGAGAAGAGGGCATATAAAACCCAGCAAACAGAACATAATTTTCGGATGTTCTGGAATGTGTAATACCTAACCCGTCTTCATGGAGACTAAGAATTAACTAGAAATGTTCTCCCCATGTCTGTGTGGGTTTCCTCCGGGTTCTCCAGTTTCTCCCACATTTCAAAAACATGGATTTTGTCATCGGCAAAGATGCACACCAGCTGCACCACCCTCCAAATGTCATAGGACTTTTGGCGGCCCACCGCATTTTACCCAAATAAAAATAATAATAATAATGATGAATCATAAGAATCTGAAAACAATAGGAGTTTTATTACATTTTAACCGTTTATCATAACTTGTTTGGAAAGGATGCTGGAGCCTATCCCAGCACTTAAAGGTTGAAAGGAAGTGAGCACCTACATGCACTGGGTGGTATGACACAATTATTTGGATATTTACAACAGGAGCGAGGTCAAGGTTTTATCAACTGTGTGAAGAAACCCATGCAGGGAGGGAGAACATGCAAACTTCCCACACAAAGGATTCTTAATGTAACGTGATAAAGATACCCACTCAGTGTCCCACAGCTGCTTAATTATTTGCAGTGTTGATGTATTCATGATTTGATGATACAACAATCAAAAATAAATGAACACAAATGAATTGTTAGAGATGGAAAATCAATGTATCTATAAAAAAAACTGTCCTCAGTATCAGTCAGGATTTAATCTTCCCCATCATTAGGAACTTGAGAATAACAGGTCTGTGAACTGTCAGCACCCCCCGTTTTTTTTTTTTTTTTTTTTAAGAAAGAAAAGCAGCCTACAGTGATGTTTCCTTTCGCTCATCAAGTGCCAAAAGTTCAGAGTTTTCAATTAGTCCACTTTAATATTCATGCTCGCTTCCCCCGGACTAATGAATATGCACCATTTTAAGTCTAATTGTTCAGGAAAACTCTGTTTTATGTTGCTGTAATGGTAATAACAAATGATGGACGCATAAAATTAGCATACATTCTGGGAGACCGAGAGAATGTTTGATTGTTGTGCCATGGAGATTTGCGATAAGTTAGGGAATTAATTTCATTATCTCCTCCTCCGCCGTTGCAGAGCGCACAATAATTGCGAAACAAAATAGGAGATTAGCTTTTAGTGCATGACGGCGGCTAATGGTGCCTGAGTCGGAGGAGGAAGAGGGATTGCTGAGTTTCAGCGATGTACACAAAAAGTCCATGATTTCAGGGTTTACAACCAAAAATGATCTATTTGTGTAACACTCAAACTACCTAAAGGGTGTTAATGGTCCTTTAATGCTGGGATAGGATTCAAAATCTCAGTGCTATACCCCAAAGGCATTGGGTGGACCTTGTTTCGTGCCCAACGGCCTTCCCCAAACTGTTTCTGTTTTGTTCTCCAGCAAAAGATTCAAAATTAATAATTCAGATAATTTTGTGTATATAGTGTATACCCCAAATGCATTGGGTGGGTTTTTGTTTTATGAAAACGGCCTTCCTCATACTGTTTCTATTCTGTTCTTCAGCAATGGATTCAAACCTTTCAGCTCGTACAATTTTGTCTATATAGTGTATACCCCAAATGCATTGGATGGGGTTTAAAGACCTTGTTTTGTGCATTGTAGCACAGAAAAGGGCCTTCCCCATACTGTTTTTATTCTGTTCTCTGGCAATAGATTCAAATTGTATAATTCAGATAATTTTGTCTATATAGTGTATACCCCAAATGCATTGGATGGGGTTTATAGAGCTTGTTTTATGCATTTGGATGCAGAAAAGGACCTTCCCCAAACTGTTTCCTTTCTGTTCTCCGGCAATGGATTGAAAATTTTAACTTAAAAATTTTGTCGATATAGTGTATACCCCAATTGCATTTTGGCCTCAATCTTGTGCACTGGGATGCAGAAAACGGCCTTCCCCAAACTGTTTCCTTTCTTTTCTGGTAATAAATAAAAAAATGAGTTCAGGTAGTTTTGTATATATTAAAATACCTCAGGAACTCATGGTGGCACTGTAGTTGGCCCTCATTCTTGGCAGTACGGTGAGTTTGATTGAAAAACAAGGTCCCTTCTTGGTGGAGTTTGCATGTTCTCCTGATGTCTGTGTGGGTCTTTTTTACACTTTAAAACTTGCTAGCAGGTAAATAATACAGTAAGTGTTTTTGTGTGTGTGTGTGTGTGTGTGTGTTTCCACCTTTTATCTCATGAGGACCGGGATAGGCTCCAGTACCTTAAACTGAGACACTGATACACTTGATTCACCTCAAACTCAGGTGCGAAATCTAAAAATGAGAAATTAGAAAGAAATGATTCAATAAATGGATGAAACACAGTCGTTTCCGTTTTGTAACCTGATTAATAAACATTTATCGAGGAAAATCCGAGCGGCGCCGCGTTTCAGGAGCCACCTTGTTTTTTAGCATCCCTCGTTGTTAGTGTGCCGTTCCTGCTCTGTGCCCTTTACAAAAAAAACACATGAAGGACTGAAAGAAAACACTTTGTTGTCAAGCTTTTTTCACTCCCCGCAAACACAAACACACACACACACACACACACACACACACACACACACACACACACACGCAGGGAAATGTTTGAACGCTTTTCCGCTGGCATAAGCAACATGCAGCATTGCTGAGCTCGAGTCTCTTAGCGTTTTTCCGTACAGTAGACACGTCTTTGTAGACGGCGCTGAAATGATTTGTGTGTTTGATGCATTTGCAGAACTTTAGCTGGGCTCTGAATGTGCAGGTATGACAGTGTCGGCTGTTTTTTTCTCTCCCATCAGGCATCTCCTCCATTTCAGCAGACGGTTTACAAACAGGCAGTGTGAGGACCACGGATGCTTCCTCTAAGACGTGTAAAACCAGCCGACCACAATTTAAGCTAAAGACTAAGACTTGGCATCGTGATTCCTATCGGATTCTCGCTTTTCTACGTTCGATTGTTTGCGATCTCAGACAGATCGGGGTTTTGGCGAGTATCTAAAGAGCTGAAACTTGGCTCTTTCATTACTTATCGTGGAAAACTTACTGATAAATTTGCGCAAGAAGGCCAGCGTGTGGACACTGTAGTCCCAACTCACACTATATTCATTTCAGATTTTTAATCTCCGTTGTTATCAAGTTCTCCACCGTAGCGCAGAACGGGTAGCCTCAAATATAATATACGAGTCATTTCAATCCTTTAATCTGATTGGCTGAGCCGAGACATTATTAACAATAACACACACCTCTGGACGCTTCACATTCGTATCAATGCGTGATATACATTACATGTTTTTAATAAACTACATTGTGTAATTTGGCCACTAGAAGGCAGTTTTTGATTGTTAGAGAAACCAGTATCCTGTTACTCAGCGATCAGCGTTCACTTTATAAACAGGACTACATTACGGCACGAAAGATCAGATTATTAACTTTCAATTTGCTTTTGATAAACGTATTTATGAACATTATTATAGTGTGTTTGTTAGCATTTTATAAACACAAAAAGGTGTAACCAGAACCAGAACAGACACAGGAAGAACATGCAAACTCCCCCCACCTGCTTCTTCTTGGGCCACCCTGTAGGTACTTAATTTTTTTAACTAACCTTTCTGTAAATGTGGAAACCTGGGACCTTGATGAAAACCCACACGGACACAGGGAGGACATGCAGACTCCACACAGAAGGCCCCGGATTCGCTCCTCTGGAACCTTCCCATTGTCCGCTGGAAGCGCTGAGCGTTGCACCACCACATCACCTGAATATCACTGTAAAAAAAACAGAATTCTATTATTATAATAATATTAAGAGGTATTTTTTAAAGAGACTGGATTCATGTGAGCTACAGGAGGAGAATAAAGACCCGCTGGTTTGTTTGTGACGGATCCCTCGGCACAGCTTCATTAATTAGCTTAATTAAGAGCAGCGCCCGAAGCCGTTACCCATCGATCACTCCGGCCTCACTACATCAAATCCACCGCAGGCCGGTCAACCAGTGGTCCAATACCATACCCGCGGTAACGTCCAATCAGCCCGGATTAATCAAGAGGCTTGTTTTTTTTTTCCACATGCGCTTGGCGTTTGTATTTTTAATCCGCCGTCCCGTTTGAAGGCGTCGCGGCCTTTATGTGATGCCAACAGGCTGTGGGTTTTAAAAAGGAGACGTATCCTTTCAGGGAGCAGCAACTATAAATATTTTTCGATTGATTAATACGATAGGGCCCCAAAGTCCTTCACTTTGCTTTGATTTGGAGAAGCATGCCCCATGTGGCGGGATGATGCTAACACATGGGCCCTGTGTGAAGATGCTCGATGCTCACTGGAGCCGGACGCCTCGTCCTCCCGATCGCTCCCCCTTCTGTTCAATTTTACATCAGTGTTTACGCGTCCTTCCTCACCCTCTGGGCCCGTGGGGCCTGCTCGCCATTTGTTTGAGGCTTTGCCATGACGACTGACGAGTTCATAAACTTTTCTTGAATATTTGTTCACTTTCTGTGAATTTTGGATCTGTGTAACCAATTCAGAGTTTTCAGAATGTTTAGCTCTTTTATTCCAGTGTTCTCTCATTAATATGCAGAATAAATTAAAATTCCTTCTTTATTATTAAAAAAAAAAAAAAAAAAAAAAAAAAGACAGAATCCTTCATTCTTCGCTCTATTTGTTCTTTCAGCTTTTAAAGTGCACTATATGGACAAAAGTATGAGGACACACATCTTAAACCTTAAATTCAGTTCTATTGTCACACGTGAAATCAAACACCTGGTCATCAATTTTAACTATGTGAAAACAGTTTGGGGAAGGTCCTTTTTTTGCTCCAGTATGCGCAAAAATCAAAGTGGGTGAGTCTGGTAGGAAAAAACTGCCTGACCTCAACCCCATTTAACACTTTAAGGATAGGGACCAGGTCCTCTCATCGATCTTCTGGGTAAAAATCTCAGAAACACTAACTAAGTGAACAATAACATGATTTCACAATTTTTTTTTTATGTCACAGAGCTTTAAACTTTTGTTCACATCGAGATGGGCCGGCATTTTTGAATGGAGCAAGCAAGTCCTCACTGTCTCCCCTCGGCCTGCATGGGTTCTCCTCCAGGGTCTCTACCTTCCAAATTTCAGAGACAAGCCGATTAAAGACACTTTAGTGGCCTAGCCATTGGTGCTGTTTATATACAATATAGAAAAGCATCTGTTGTGTGTGAGACCCCTACTACACACAGCGTATACACACCCACTCAACGTCATCAAAATGTTGTGATTTCTGCTTTCTTCTCAAACACCTTCTGATTTAAACACTAATTTAACGTCTGATGAAAGAATCGGCGTTTGTTTGAGTTAACTTTCGGATTTGGGTTTGAATTCTGCTATACATTTCCTTAGTTCCACTGGTTCTTTATTCTCTGCAGGATTTTAATAATTAACGTTTGGGGTTTGAGGGATTTTTATTTTTTTACTGGCTGGTAGAATTTTACCACAAAGCAGATCAATGAATGAATCTCACTGAAACTGATACAAAATGGACCCGAATCATCTGCGCCGGTAAGAAAGAACCTGAATATCATTCCAACAAGAAAGACTGATTATATCAGGACAGTCCAGTATAGTACAGTTTCATATATTACAGTTCCGTATAGAACAGTTTAGTATAGTACCACTTAGTACAGTATTGTTCAGTATAGTACCATACACTGCAGTATTGTTCAGTATAGTACCATACAGTGCAGTGTTGTTCAGTATAGTACCATACAGTGCAGTGTTGTTCAGTATAGTACCATACAGGGCAGTATTGTTCAGTATAGTACCATACACTGCAGTATTGTTCAGTATGGTACCATACAGTGCAGTGTTGTTCAGTATAGTACCATACAGTGCAGTATTGTGCAGTATAGTACCATACAGGGCAGTATTGTTCAGTATAGTACCATACAGTGCAGTATTGTTCAGTATAGTACCATACA